>KK112784.1:218665-265376 GCA_000611955.2 Stegodyphus mimosarum | reverse complement strand
ACTTTACGACTCGGAGAGCATCGCCTTTAAGGGCTGATAATAAATATTGAAGCTTTTGTCCTTTTGACAAATTATCGTTATTATGCACAGCAGCCTTGAATAAATCATTAAAAGTTATCCATTCATAAACATTACCAGTAAATGTAGGTAAACTCAATTTTGGGAGCTTTACATCTGGGGCTATTTTAGAACAATTATCAACAGTTATTTTACCCTGTTCATTTTCAGTACTTTTCACAAAACATTTCACATTTAATTTATGTAAGAATGTTTTTAATCTTACTTCGACTTTTTCCAGACGAATCTCCATTTCTTCTAAATCCGATTCTGCTTCACTGATATCTACTTTTGCAGGCAATTTGAAGTAATCCTTTTGTAATACAGTTATACATCTTTTCACGGTGCATACAGTTTCTAGTTTTACTTCAAGTTCGGTTGTAATATCTTCACTTATCGGTTCAACCACCGATTCTACAAAGGTTTCTAAACGGGTGATTTTACCCTTTAGGGTAGCTTTTTCACGTTTTAACGAATTAATTGTTTCTTCCATTATGAACACAAGTTACACAACACAATCGCTTCGGAAGAAGAGCACACTTTCGTTTTCAAGAACTCGCTTATTTAGATGTCGCTGATTCGTTTCTAACTCGGGCTCGTCGGCCCATGAACAATTCTTAATTATAAATCACAATTTCTCAGTAACTTGAAAACACTTACAAGTTAGGACTGTAGCTTTATTTCACATCTCTATAATCAATTTAACACTTCCGCTACAAAGGCGGGAACACTCTCTTCTCACTGCGAGAACACACTCTCAGGTTTTTCCCTTTTTTGCACAGCACTGCCCTCTGGAGGCATTTTCTATATTTTACAGTTCATATATCAAGGAGGCGAGACTGAACACAGATATTCAATGATCTGAAGGCAGATGAAGTTTTCAGCATCACTCCTTTACTAGGCACAATGTCAAAATTGAAAATTTAAAAGGCAGAACATCTCCTTCGAAAATAACCAGAATAGGTCCTTAGATTAGTTTTAGATATTTTATATGACAGAAATCTCAGGAATAAGTTCAAAAAAGGTACCGTATGCAGTTTTGGGTTATAAAAATGTAATGAACATGAGTATATTTCCGAAAAAGCGATAATTGTATTGCTAACACATCATAGATCTTTGCGAAACTGAATTTTCAGCTATGCTATTATTTAAAAATAAATATATAGGACAGGGTTGCAACCTGAAACTGATTTAACTGTTGAAATTAATGACGATAAAGCTCGACATACATAATTACAATGAAACAGTGAGCAAGTGATTATTACAATAAAACATGCTCATTCGTCGCAGTTATCCTCATCAGTAATAAATCTCCATATTTATTATTATGAATTATTAACCAGTATTTGCTATAAAATACAGTGTATTTATATTTTATTATAAAGTAAACGGTTTATTTATGAATGCATTGAGTTATCTAAATTTAAAAACGCTTTTATGCTTTGATTATAAACACTAATTTTTGGATGCATCGATTTTTAATCGTAAAATGTTTTTATGATGGTACATATATTTTTTCTTCTCCTTTATGTAGAATAAAATTTAAAAAATTGAAAACCTTTGCCATTAATCTTATTCCAAAGGTACTGATTAATACTATGTCTTATGGCTATAGAAATCGTGATAACTTGACCAATGGTTTTTAAAGATTTTTTGGCTCGCGAACCGGTAAAGTTTACGAAAACATTTCGCTGACTGGTGGTCTCTTTCCCACCAAAAAAAAAAACTTTCAAGGTATTCAAGAATACTACATAAGTTAATCGTAACATTCTTATTATGATTTACAATAATATTTAAATGTAAAGATAAGCAAGTATTGTAATTATTATATATTATAAGTATAGTTGTCATATATAAATACGATAACTATACTTATAATACATAATACCAGAGAAACCTTTGAGGACCTTTGAGAAAAATCACAGAATATTATAAAAAATAATCACAAAATCATTGCGTATAAAAACAGCGGACCAGTTACGATCCGCTAGACAAGCGGTTGAGAATCCCTGATCTACCATCCTGAAGTGCCACCTGTCAACCTCTTTACCTTGCTCACCTGGTAACATCTGAAATAATCGGAATTCATTATAAAAATTGAATTTGGTTAAAAAACTTCGTTGTCAATTGCTTAAATTTTGTTTTCTTGCTAATAAAATTATTTAAAGAAGGTCGTTCTGTTTATTACGCTAATAATACAGTTGGCATTATTCAACTGACTTCAAAGAATAAAAAAACCTGAAAGCTTTCAAATTTTACATTACGCCCAAAATGGTGTTTTTTTAACGTTTTGTACGTTACCTTTATTTATTAAATATCATGTTCTTCGCACTTAAACCATAAAATTCAGTTCAACTGCAATATCGCAAAATAATTTTAAATAGAGGATATTTTTAGAATTTCCGATACACAGTCTCGCGAGCTGAAGATAAATTTTTCTCTCTTTTTCCCATACAGTGTTGCCATTGCTCGCTTTTAAGTCGTTGAGTTTGTTCATCAAAAATTCGCTAAAGTTTTACAAATTATGAAATAGATAATGGAACAAATTCCAAATTTGGGCTTTCAGATGCCCATATTCGGGTGGAGACGTACGTTTTTCAAAAATGATTTTTATGTTGGCCTACTAGCACATACAGTTATGCAGATTATTTAATTTTTTTAAATATAATACAGGGCTCTAACATTTGGTGGCAACAATTTGAAAAGTGAACCGACATTAATAAAGAATCGACGCAAAATGCCAATACGGGATTAATAGTCCTTCTGGGCAAGTTGCCCCTTTGAACTAATAAGCTTTTCTTATTATTACCGTTGAAAACTAATATGTATCGTTTGATATGAGTACTCGTTACCCACAAATACACGTTCGTGGCATCACTGTAACTAACAAACCTAAATTAAACAGATAACATACACGCTGATAAAGTTTGAGCTAATGCATTGCGCAGTATGCATGTTAACATACACAGTTGCCAGAATTTTAATATTTTTTTTTTGTAAACGACGGTAGTATACTATTATAATACTTCTGAATTTGGAAGCACCGAGGAATAGTGGTTGCGAGCCAGCACCGGTCCCCGGACTGGCGGTTGAGGAACACTGATATAGACCTCCGTCTTGATACTCCTTATTAAGTTAAATCAGTTTTAACTGCTCTGCAAAATCTCTTAAATAACACATACTTTCACTTATTGACATTCATCCTGCCTAAAGTAGTAAATTTAAATTTAGAGCACTAAGGTAATGAATACTGCCTTTGGTTTTGGTTTCTAATTTCATCAACAGAAAGTAAAAGAAAATGAACAGAAATATTTTAGAAAATCTTAGGACATTACCAATAAGGGCAACTGAAAGGATAAGTGCAGCTGACAAGTTCACGTTCTGAATGCAGAAAAAGTGCATCCTGCGGACAGAATGGAAGCCCTTTTGGAATGAGTTTAGATGAAAGTGAAGTACTGAAACGGCACATTAAGATACTAGAGTAATTAAGATGAACTTAAATGAATATACTTATTCATTTAAGTTGACTTATTTTTATCAGGTTTTCAAACGAATAAAAGTTCAGAGATTCTTCATTAAAAAGTTTAAAGATGCTTATCTTGAAGTGCACAAATTAGTCTGTTTTCACATTAAATTTTCCAAACAGCTATGAAAATCTTGGTAGAAAATGGTATCAAAAAGTAATTAACATATTAAAATAAATGAAATATTATGTAAATAGCATGACACAAATAATATTGCCATATGTAAATGGGGAATTTAAAAAAAAACTAAATATGTAAGCTTCATAGATATAATGAAGCGAACGATGAATTTTGTCTTTGTTCGCGATATTTGTTGGGTACATTTCAATTTAGAAGTTTTACTTCGAGTTTCTTGGTAGTAAGAAGTAATATCGTAAAATGCCCTACAGAGAATAAGACAAAAGCAAATATAAAATTGATATTATTTTTTACAGAGCTAGTACCTTTTTCTTGGCTATAATACCTTTTCGAAATTTTTTGCTAAGCAGTAAACTTTTATCTTAGATAAATTTTATTCTAGCGAGCAACCTGTTATTGGTTACAGGTTGAGAAATTTGTTCGTTGCTCTTCTCAGTTTCTTCCAATACCTTTTCCCTAAGATTATTCTTTTACATCTCATACTAGCTACAGAAGAAGGAGTTTAGACGAATAAGGGGAAGGTCGGGAAACGGGTCGAACAAATATATAACAAATATAAAAAAAAAAGACCCACGAGGTCCAGTGAATCTTCCTGGTCGAATTCCACATCGCAGCACGACACAAAATCCTTCTCTGAATGATTTGTTAAAACCACCGTAGATGATTGGATTTATGAAGCTGTTAGCAAACGCTATGTAGTAAGCGAACCAAACGAAACTGTCCATCCAAACGGGTGCCTGAAAGAAACAAATCCAGGTATTCACCAGAAATACGTTAAACACATTAAAAAAAAAGTTCATTGAAAGCTTTTGAAATATAATGTTTAATTTATTTACTGGGTGAATTATAAAAATACTTTCATACGAAAAATGTCAAAAAAAATTACGTATTGTGATCGTTTGATAAGTTGAAATAAATTCTATAAAATGGCGCTATATTCCATTTGATGTTTTTGTGATGTCATACATAGTTAGTGGGTATCTTTCTTCAAATGCGTTCAAGTCAAACTTCAGCCGGTAGCAAAGGCTTATAAACTTTTTTACAGGCTTTTCAAACAAGCATTGTCGCAACTGAAAAAAAAATTAAGCACTTTTACTCAAACATTAGGCGCTCGGATCAAGCGGATTCAGATGAAGTTGATGAGGAATCTGTATTCTTATACCGCATCTTCTGCGTTCTTATTAATCTGTATTCTTCAAATACGGCAAATGTAAAATAAATTCCTTTGTCAGAGTGATTAATGAGTCATTACAAGTCGGAAAATCTCGTTCTGTATTAGAATGTTTGCGACAGTAGAAGCTTTTCTATAAGCAAAAGATTCCGGTCGTTACTAATGCAGTCCATGATAACTACATATACTATATATTACTCTTAGTGTTGTACGAAGTAAATATGCGAGAATTTACAAAGCGATCCTTTCAAATCATGCTCCTACACATGTAAGAAGTTTTCTACTTCATCCCCACTTGCCTTTTTGATGTAAAGAGAAGCACATCCGGTTAGCAGTCGGAAGGTCCCCACTTGGAATTTCAGAGAGGGCACTACTGAATTTTCTCGTTTCCTGTTTGTAAAGCTCAATAGATTCCACAATGGTACCCAACTAAACAAGGTAGACAACAATTTGTCTCCACCTGAATCTGACAACTGAATCCCATTCAGAAATTTCCCATTCCCTTTCAGAAGGGGGGAAATACTAAGAATTCTCTCCTTTTCCGCTGAGTACTTTGCAGTGTAATTGGATGCACGCCCGGCTAGCAGTCGGAAGGTCCAGAAGTCAAATCCTAGCAAGGGCATAGTAGATATTCTCATATTCAAGTTTCGAAATTTCTAAAAGGTTTTAAAAATAGAGCCGGAACTAAAATGTAGTGAGTGCAACATCACCTAGACTTGGCGACTGGGTCCTCTTCTCCCATCTTGTCCTTTCATAGGGAAAAAATAAAAAGAAACTTTCTCCTTCCTCACTGTGTATCTTCGTTTGGTAATAGGAAAACCATCTGGCTAGAAACCAGAAGTACCGCATTCCAGTGACGTCATGGCTGATTTGTCATATTTTCCGTCTCCGAAAAACTATAAATGCCCTACAGATTATAGGGCGTAATCGCCTTCCTTTACGTGAGTGAAACTTCTTACGTACTATATGCGCATGAAATTTCTAAAATGCTTTCACATTCGTTTTAGTCTTATCCCGAAAAAAAAGTTTCTAGTTTAAGGAATATCTTTGTTACACCAAAAGGCCTTTAAAAGACTACTGTGGTTAAGGACAGAGTGTTAAGATGAATTGCCATCTGAAAAGTCTCTTCATCGTCGATTTCTCATTTCTGGTAGAGAACCCCATTTTGCAGGCAAAGTGAATCCCAAAGAGGCAAAAACATTTTCACTGTCAGATTAAAGGACGTCATTTCTTGCTAGATGGATTTCTCATTTTTTTAAATCCGATTATTGGTTTACTTTCAGGACCTTCAATTTTGGCCTTTCTCTGTTCTTCTTTGTTCCATGAATTAATCTCTGATATTCTGATTAGATTACATTATTTGAAGTCTGCGTTAACTTATCTGGCCACTGTATCTATTTAGCTACTTGACTATCCGAATTTCTAGATAAAGTAGCCAACTTAATAAGACATAGTCAGTGCGAAGCAGAAATTGGCGATAGAAGAGATAATGATGAAAATTTTTTGCTGACTTTACGATGGCTAATAGCTAACAGTCTTTTCCATGTTACACTAATGTTTTCGCAAGTCGCTAATAAAGAAGGATGTGCGGCGCCTACCCGAAATGTTTATGGAGTTAATATTGGCTGGGATAAGACGTGACAGATACGGATTCACCAATTAATTTGAAATGGGTCTATCCTTCCGTCTTTATCTAGAATCTATCCTTCCTTCCCAGTAAATACTATTTAAGTGCAGAGTTAGAAAAAAACATTTGTTTCTGTTCTATCTGTAAAAGGTCATCGATTCAAGGCAAAAAAAAAAAGAACTGGCAAAGTGCACAGAGTCGTGTGAACCTTGTTCTTTCTGCCTTTCTTTAGAACGGTTTCTATTTCCTCTTGGGTTGAGAACTAAAGTCTCCAAGAAGGTTGTTTAATAGGCGGATGGTTTCCCGCCTGATCTGGTGCTGAATAATATTCATGTTATCTATTTTACTCAGCCTCAGTGCCAGTATATTTACAGGATTGTGCAAGCACCTTTGGATGCTTAATGAAAATTCTGTCCTAGGGTTTCAAAAATACGTTTTCCGCAAGCTTTTAAATTGTCCTTTAGTTGGCGAAAACTCGCCGAATGTCGACAACTTGGTGACAAAATTTAGTGCAGCCAAGATCCATTAAGAGAGTTTCTGCCTGTAGCTCAGATCTAATTGGAATTTCGTATGCAAATGAAATATTGGTCAATTCATAATTACAAGATCAACATCGTAACACACGAAATAAACACAAGCATGTAAGTAACCTTAAATTAGACTGAATACAATAAATATACACAAAAAATTATCATACATATACGTTAAATAAATAAATAAGTAAATATGAATAATACGTAAAACTATAAAGATATATTAAATACAAACTGCAAGCAAATAAACAAATATTAATTTCTGCTTTATTGTTAATTTTAAAAACATGTCTGATTTCTTTTAGGAAAATATATACTTTGGTAATGTATGAGAAATGATGTAAATTGTGTAACTAAGTATAAATAATTATTTGCTTTGCGGATCACAGTGTCACTCTATCACAAAATTTAGTATTCTGTTTACAGTCTAGGCTTTTCATTTTCGTTGAAACAGGAGTGATAAAAAGCGGGAAAAATTTGTGATATATATTGTTAATGAAAGACTGAAGAATGTTTTATAGTCTACAGACGAAACAAAATTTAAAACGGTAATAAGAAAACGTGATTTACAATAAATGTGTGTTTAGAAATTATGATATAAGTATTCATTAAAAGCTTAAGTTTGTCAAAAGGCCTTTATTATGAAACAAGAGATTATGCACATGCCATAAATAAATTAACTTACTACATAATCAATGGAACTGTATGCGGAATGCAGAACTACCACTTGAAATGGAGTCCAGCAAACAATGAAAGCCACTAGGACTACACATACCATTTTAATAACCTATGGAAAGAAAAAAAGGATGCTTAAAAAGCTTAATAAGTTTAACAAAAACTTGTACTCTTTTACACAGGATCTGTAAACACCGATTTTCAGGAATATTTCCTAGTTGAACACCATTTAATAACACGCCCCGTTTAATAATAAACATGCTTCTTTTTAATGCACGAGTACATTATTTATATAAAACCGCATGTTAATATAAAAGCGTACTAAAAGAATGCAACTTCAATTGTGCGAGGATGTTTGAACGTGCAACAAACCTTCTTATGAAGGAGCTACCATAGAAGCTCCTTCAGAAGAAGGTTTTATTTTTTCAGTCTTTTTTCTGTTTATCACATCAATGCACAGGTTTCTTAGTTAGAAAGCTTTAAGAACTTTTTTTGTCTTTTTATTATTAGCATTTTGTGCGTTTACTTTATTAATTACACTCATGTCCATAAATTAAGGATAATGCAAAATCAGGCAAAGGAAGAGTTAGAAGCAAAACAAATTTGACTTATTTGTAAAGCTTATTTATTAAACAAAAGGTAAAGAGCAAAAACAATATGTTTGATATTATTAAAAAAATTAGCGATTTTTTCTCCCTGTAGCAAATTACAAAAAAAGCCTATTTACTACTATTACCACTACTGCTTTCACTTCTACTCCAGATGACTGAATATGTCTTATGAGTGAAAAAAGAAGTTCTTTCTTCATTGGAGTATTAAAATAAAAAAATATTGGTTGTTTCCACTGCGAAATGAGACCTCTGATTAAAACAAACTGCACGTTTTGAAAAGGACCAAGTATTTGGTCCAGTTTAGAGTCATAACAGAGTTTAGAATCTATATGCATTTCGTCGAAACTGAGCATCGTCTCGCAAATTGAATGAAACTACAGTTTTAAACGGGCGAAATCAGAGCAGGTGCATAACAGTGACGTCAGATTACTACCAGTTAACCCCTCCATGAGGCTCGCGTCGGCGGGGAGTCGAACAAAGGACTAGCCCTTTCTATTTATCCCTGGTATGTCTCCCAGATGATGCAATACAGTCCGTACAATGCCTAGGCATGCTGAGTATCAAATTATCGATCTGATCTTGGGGGATATTACACCACTCAAAAAGCAATGCTCTCCGAAGTTCCGGTAGACATGTAGGAGGAGGTTGACGGGCTGCAACTTGTCGGCCAAGCATGTCCCACACGTGCTCTACTGGATTCAAGTCCGGTGAGAATGTTGGCCAGTCCATACGGGTGATCATCTGACAGGTCTACGAGCATATAGACCAATCTGCCCTAAGCGTCTGTACACGGTCTGCCTTGAAATTGTCGTACCACTGGCTGAAGAGAGCTGACGAGACAGGTCTGAGGCTGTGCTCCGCCTGTTTCTTTTGGCAGTAACTGCAAAATACCGGTCCTCATTCGGCGTTGTAACTCTGGGGCGACCTGTGCTGTAACGTCTACTCACATTACCATCATCTTGGAATTGTTGCCAAAGCCTGGAGATGACACTCTGGGCAATTCCAAGTTCGTCTGATACTTCCAGTTGGGTACGCCCACATTCCAGACGACCGATAATTCTACCACGTAAAAAATCATCCAAATGCGTCCTTTGTGTCATAACTATTCGGTTATTGCATTGAAATGCTTATAAAGCGCCTGCGAACAATTTTACTTCTTTGCCTGTATTCCTTATATATCACTCTCTTATACACTCGTCATTGTGACGTACCCTCGGTGTCATCTTGTTACTTCCTGAAATTTGCATATGATTCTTGAAGATGTGTGTAGTGATTTTACAGGTGATATATTTATTTTAGAGTTCGATTTCCGCGTGACTCCGAATTATCCTTAACTTATGGACATGAGTGTAAATATCAAGTTCTCTGCACAATCAGTCACATAAAATTCAGTTGAATAGCAAAATCACAAAATATTTAAGAACGGTATGTATTCAGAACTTCCGATATACAGACTCGCGCGCTGGCGATAACAATGTTTTAATCTGTAGAGTGTTGTCACTGCTCGCTTTCAAATCGTTGAGTTTGTTAAAAATTCATTAAATTAAAAAAATATGAAACAAAACATGAAATTCGAAGTTTAAAATTTGGGCTTCCAGAGGTGCACATGTTCTGGTGGAGGACTACGTTAATCAAAATTTGATGGCCTTCGGTTACTGTCATTTTGTGCTTGTAATAAGAAATAAAGCTTGACTAATACTTAACTAAAAAGATATAGCCAAAGCTATCAGGATTCTAAGTAGTTGGACCCTAAATCTCAATTAAGTAGGCGAAGCTATCAAGGGCCTGAAGTACGGCCGAGCGTAGTAATAGCTTAGAAAGAGACGTAGCCCAAGGGCAAACGCGAGCTAGTCAGAAACTCTGAGTCTCTAGCGAAGTCAGGGAAACATCGATTTAAATACTAGTTACATACTCTTATCCATTTGCATTAAACGCGATTCTGAAAATACATTCTGGTAGGAAATTGTAAGCTGAAATTAGGAGAGACAGGAAAGTGTGACAAAGTAACTGTTATAAACATAGGATAAACCTTAGAACTGAGACTATGAATAACACAATTCATTGAAGAGATATTTACGAAATACAACAATTAAATAAAGACAACTGTTTTACAACTCCAGAACTGCCCCGAGACTATACGCGCATATCGAAGCATGTACGTAAGATATGTCTATCAGGTTGTGCGACAGTAGCATTTCAAGAATGTTTTTTCAGTAGCATTTCAAGAATGCAAAGTTAAAGGTTCATAAAACTAGTCACATTGAATCGCTTTTCACGGAAATAGCTGCTACAATAAGACAGAGCAGAGAACTATTATAAAATGTTTTGATTAAAACAGTCCCACAACGGTTTGGAATATTTAAGAAATTGCTTGGAGTGTATAGTGAACTTTGCACGTCACAGACACGTGTGAATGAGTGTTTTTAGATGGGCGAAAATTGTTTTATATTCGTAGTTTCCTATACAGAGAGAACTAGTAAGGAACCAAATTGATAATACAAATATTTGTGAGATTTTGGATCATTTAAAGCCCCGATTTGTGCGAATAAAGCAGATTTGTCAAGGAGAATTGGTCAGTTTGGATATTACAGCATGATAACGCGCTAGTTCATTCACGATTCATGGTAACTGAAATTTTCTGACTACTGTAGAGATAAAGATCATCCATCCTAAGATCAGATCTCGAAACGTGCGATTTTCGTTTTTAGAAATTAGAAATCTGCACTAAAAGACTTGATGGTCTTAGACATCTTGATGATTTGATGGTCTTAGATATCAAGTGGAACATGACAAAGGTTTTGAGAGTTAAACAACTTGAAATGTGTTTTCTCATTGTAGAAATGCATTAAATTGCATGTGGAAAATGTTTTGAAAGAGTAAGCGTGTAGAATTGACTTTTAATTAATCGTTAATGAAGTTGTTCAATATGAAAACTCTCTTTATTTATTTGTTGTACATCGTAGTCATGCATTCTTGTTTAAACACTCTCTATTATAATTTTCAGTGTGTTAAATTAAAGATAATTAATTGAGCTCATGAAAGAAATATACCTTTTTTCGGGCTCGATACTGCACATTTATGTTCGCTGCATGCCTTTCTCCTGGTACTTCGGATATCCACAATTTCCATAGTATTAGTGAATAAGCTGTAATCATGATACCAATAGGGAGGAAATACAATGTCACGCTTACTACTACGTAGTAAATCTTGCGCAGTGTTTCTTCATAAGAGCAACTTCCGATACTTTCGTCGTAGTAAATATTCAAGGGCCATTGTTCCCGGCATTTCGCTACAGTAAAATCTATATACTGCAAAAAATAATTCTTTTAGATATATAAGTAATATTTTAAATACTGGGTTGATACTATGCATTGTTAAACTATTTTTCAGCTACGTTTATGTTACAGTAACAGAAAATTACATACTTATGTATTTTCCTGCCGATCAGCGAAGTTTGTGAAGATCCCACCGATGACTGCGGTTAAAGTATAAGGGAACAGATCGCTCTGAATTTACTTACACAGCCAACAAATACAATTTGGGAATTTAGTATATAATTTTGGGCTGCTCGAAACCATGTCCCATTTTAGAATGGATATTAGCATGCTGTAAATTTATTCGTTGGATCGCCATTGCTTATTCCTTTTCAAATAAAAGTCCCATATCATGCCAATTAATTCACAGAGTTTTAATGCCAAGATGCCTTAACTTTGAAAATAGTCCATTACCTGCTATTTCTTTGAAGGTAAGTTTCAAATTTTAATAATTTGTTTCAAAATGAGAGCGAAAAATAGAAGAATAGATGTTACATTATTATACTTTACAAAGACTAATTAAGCTTATCGAAGATTAATCGGGTTGCAACACGCCAAAACGAAAGTCTTGCCAGTGTGCTGTAATTATTCATTACTGGCGCTAAATCTCACTGTTTGACGACAGTTTTTGTTTGCTCAACGTTACTGTGAGCAATTCCATAAAAAGGCAATAAAAACGTCAGTGTAAAAGTTTTTCATTCTGGCTTCGCATTATATAACTCAATTTTCTTTGCTTCCTTTCATAGGCTTTCTGAAATATTATGCAACTGTAATGCAAAGTTTTAAAAATTATCTAAAAATTATATTTTGTGATAGCAACTGCATTTAATGAATCTGATCAATCCTATGAACTTAATTTCCTGTATGTACATTCCACCGGCTGATAGGTTACAATATTTGAATATGGCAAAGCACACACGGGCTATCTGCCTAGAGGGAAGAATTCCTTTGTAGAGAAAAATTTAAGATTACTACCTTATATTCACGTTACCACGAAAACCAAGCATGTAGCCATCCTGTGCTCCTGGGACTGAAACCGGATCAAACTCTAGGAATTCAGTAGTCTTAACTATATGATTATTGAAGGCCTCTATCAGTTAACAGTACTCTGTTATTACTAATATACAGTTCTAAACAGCGAAATCCCTCTTTTTTGAAAAAAGGATTTAAATGTTGTTTATAGAATCTTACATTTTATAAAAAGATCAAAATTGATTTTATAATAAATTGCAAGCTTCCATATTACTGAAATTCTAAAAATATGGTCTTAAATTAATATTGTATGGTATTCCTTCCGACGAATGGCTGCAATTTGATCTTATATGGACTATAAATATTGACAAAAATTTCATACAGAAATACAGTCATGATTTTTAGACTGACATTCTTTATTGGCCAAACGTGCTCTTAGGTGGTGGACCTAAGACGTGAATGGTCGCTTAGAACTTGTGCATTAAACATTCTACTACAGTAAATGTAACGGCTAAATCATTCACTGGGAATAATACCTAGTAAAAGCTTGAGGATAGCATCATTAATGGATAATTTAATTGCGCGATTCTCTCTGTTGATGTTACTCATTTACAAAGTCATATTGCTTCCTATGCTTTGATATGTTAGTCTTGTATGGAAATTTTCATGCCACATCACCAGAAGAAAGTACGAACAGCCAAAACAGTATCTTGAGACAAATCTGTGACAGATCATAGTATGTTCGGAATAATAAAATTTATGAAGAACTGGGTGTCCATCAGCTACGCGCTATCTATCACCAACTAGGCGCAAAACTTTCATAAAAGTTTCAGAGAAAATAGCCACTTAATTTTCTCAATGTTTAATTATGATTTCTGCTCTCCAGATAATATCAAACGGCTAATGGCCATATTAAGCAATAATATGTGAATCACTCGCAATTGACGTTATGACTATATACTTTGAACCTATTATTTTGAATTTTGTATATTAGGGTATCTTAGTATTTCTTTCTGTATCGACACTGGCTGTAATTATACCACTTACTCTATGTGCTTGTGTGTCTTGTGGTAAGATCATTTCGATTTTGTCAATGCATCATATGAGTTCTGTTCAAGGACTCTTAGACTGTGATATCACACCGTGTTTAATCTACACCCGTCGCCAGCTCGTTCCGCGATTTTAAGTCTTAAGTTGTACTCATATCCTTAATTACGCCGCTTATTGATAAGTCTTTTTATATTTCAAATTTATTTCCGACCAATTTAATATTCGAAATTTCCGACGGAAGTTGGATCCAGAGCACCGCGATGTTTACACTATTCGCTCTGGGAAACTAAGAGGTAATGGCATTAATAATATAATATGCATTAGAGTTTACTAGACTTTGAAGCTTTTACTTTTGAAGCTTAGGGCGCTTATCTTTACCAAAATAAATGACTTGTTTGCGGATTTGTTTCCAATAAATAACAGTTTCATCATAGTCAAACACGTAGTTATACTAAACACACGTTCCTGTTACTGTTTCCTTTAAACTATCTGAGAAATTTCCAAAAGCTTTAGTGTCAGTCGAAGCATTCTCTGCAATAAGCGTTAAACTATAATGTTGCCTTTCTCTCAAAAATTGAAGTCTCTTAGACGGCCAAGCGGTCAAATTGCTAAACACTGTAGTGCAGTCCAGGGTCCGTATTCTGGCGAACGGCTTGCTGCATGAGCGTTGTCGTGGCTTTCTCTATGTTTAACATGCATAAGAGCCAGTTTCCCTTAGAAAGTCCTCTACGAAAGCATTTCCTTTCGTTAAGCAGATAGTCCTCAAATGTTTCTCTATAATTACATAAATCACATCGAAGCTCAAAAAAAGATAAAAGTACCCATTAATGGTTTAAAGTTCCAGTTTTGCAGTAATTTCGTCCTCATCGGCCAGTGCATTCTGGTTTCACTCCTTAAAAGTCTAAATGATTTCTTCTAAAGTGGATAACTTAACTAAAGCTAACTTAAAAAAACACCTTGCTTTATATTCCTATCAGTTTATTTAAGAAACAAGATTTTTCATTTTATTGATAACCGAATATCGACTAAAACAAATTACTATACTTACCAAATGTAACACTTGCGGTTCTCACTATTAATTATTTTTGTGCATAAATAGTAGAAATGGTGGACATAAGTTCAGTTCACATACAGTATCTCGTACAGTATTTAGATCATTCTCTGCGATCCGAATGTTTAATTACAAATGCGTCTACAAAGTTTGAGTACTAAAATTTATCAAGCAATCTGTTACACGATTCATTTTACATCTCGACTACTAAAATATTTGCTAACGGATAGAATTTTCTAGGCATTTAACCATGTGCTTTGATTTGTTATCATGGATTCGAAAGGTGAGTAAAGAAGAGCATAACAGTGTTGCTGGATTGAGAAATTAATCCTGATTTTTTAAAAAAAAATTCTGATTTTGCATAAAAACGTGATAGCCTTCTTATGATGCTGATAATAAATGGCAGTCATCTACTTGGAGAATGTTGTCGAGAGCTACACAAACTTCGGAAAGTTTGGAAATAGAAAGTTCATGTTAGTGAACGTTTTTGATAGCAATGGATAATTCACTTTAAATATTTTCCTGAGGGACAGATGGTGAACTCTCTAGTTTATAAAGACGTAAAGGTAGACTTTTGAACCGAATTCAGGCTTAAAAAGCTCATTTGAATAACCGCACGACAATGCGCATGAAGCAGTTTCTGAAAAAGTGTCATCTTTCTCAGTTATCCTCCCATTGACTATTTTTTGCACCTGTAGACTTCTTTCTAATTCTTAATGAGGACTCTAATCTAGAAGAACTGTTCTTTAAAACAGCATTTGAAGAGATTCACGAAACCATAACCTGAGACTTGAACAGCATTCCAAAAGATTAATTCTACAGTAGAGTTAAACCAGATGTGTAAACGATTCAGGGTGGTAGTATTGTATGGATTAACCAGGATTTTTGCTAAAATGCAAAAATATTGTATTCTTGGGCTTCCGATTTTGTTCGAACTTAGTCATAGAACTCTGTAGGTGCACTGTGAACCTTCAGTTTTGTGCTGAGCATACAAATGTTTCGAAATACCTCAGACTTCGGAGATATTTTGAGACACATCTTTCAAGACTTAAAGGATAAGTAAAAATGAGAGAAAATTTTCATAGTCGCAGTCTAAACTACGGTGTCTTGATAATAGGGAAAACTTCGCGATGCAATTTCTAATTGCTCGCTATCGCCATAATATTAGCTAGGAACAAAAACGATATTTTCTATTTGGCATTTGTTCAGGAAAGTGAGATACAGTTTTAAATTTCTTGGATAATGGCATTAATTCGGATCTGTTGGAAAGAGAATGAACGTAAAATGGAGAATTTAGGATTCTACCTCAGACTTTACATTAAAGCAATTTTCTGTGTTTCATTGACAGTATGAAGTTTGAATACTTCAGCCCAATATACCAAATGTAAAAGTTTAGACCGAACAATTATGCATAACTTGTTCTGATGAAATGAATTTGAATAATAATTAAGTTATTTTTCATAAAACAGTATTAAAGCCTCATTAAAAATTAGATGTTTAGTATATTCAGGGTGTACTGATAGAAATATAAATACCAATCTAAAAGGTAACGCCAAATTCTTGAAGCGTTGAGAGATCATAAATTTCGAAAGTACTCCATTTTGAACAGAAAACACTATCATAATTTTCATTGAAATAATGCTTTTCGCAAATAATCAATAGTTTTCATATAATTATACAAAGATGTCTACTTACTGATTCAACTTCATGTATTTTGAAAATAAGAAAGGGAATTGATACAAGTATAGAGATAAGCCATATGATCTTCATAACAATTGAAGTCCGCTGTTTAGTAATTCGAACATGGAGAGGAAACATGATAGCCATGAAACGATCACATGATATCGCAGAAAGCGTCAGAACACTGCAGGTGAGACATGCCACTGAAAGAAAATACGAAAAGATTGAAAAATTGTATTTAAAAAGTCATAAAAACTGCTAAAATAATTTATATTGTTATAATACATGTTCTGTTTTGTTGATAGCAAGACCTTATTTCCACAAGGAAAACAGAAGCACATGCCACGGAATTCCACTGTCAAGGGATCCTCGTAGAGTATATAAAAAATCTTCAAGTTTTAAAGTGGACTTCAAGTTTTAAATAGCACCAGAGGGTTTTCCCATTTTCTAATGGGAGTTTTTCACCTACAGATACTTACATTTATTTATTTAAACAAAGCATATGAAAGTAAATTTGGACCACATTCATTACTGGAATAAAGCAATTTATTCTGCGAAAGCAAAAAACTATTGTAAAATATTAACGAAACCTCCTCCAAAATCCCCAAACCTAAGCAAGGAAAAATAAATAAATTTCAGGCAAATTTATTACAATAGATAATCTTGAGAAATGGGACTGGGTTTTATATTTCCTAGTACATCTTATTCAAGGGGTTGGTGTAGGAAAGTAGTCAAGGAAAAAGCCTGTTTTAGAACTGACAAATGCGCAATAATATAGATAAACAAAACAATATGATTAAAAAAATAAAATTAATTTGTTTATCTATCAGTCCAACTCTAACAAGCAGAAAAAGAACACACATCTTGCCCTAATCCAAATAGAATATGAAATAGAAGTTGTAGAGACATTAGGTATTTTTGAAGCATGAGTATTGAAAAAAGAGCAACACCTTCGGGACTCGAACCACGAACCTTTGGAATACGCGCCCAGCGTGCTGACCTGTATTCCACGAACGCATGGGAAGAAAGTGGGAGAAATACCTTATCAAGTGAACTTGTAACGTGAAAATCAGTACAACGAACTATTTAAATTTAATTACTTTTTATAAAGTGTGTTATAGCTAAGAAGCAATGCAAAATAATTTAATAAATAAACGCTTTATTTTAGCAAATCAAGGAAATTCGTCATAAGTTTTAATCACTTTGTAGTTTGAAACCTATGAATGATTTATAATGCTCTTCATACAACATACTGAAAAAAGTAACTAAACCTAACTTCTACAAAATATGAAGTGGGAATAATTTTGTGGTAACCACAGGAATGAAACTTTAATGTAGCATACAAATAAAATAATTTTAAATCTCTTGTCATTAACAAAAGAATTTGTTTTGCCTCAAATTTGCAGAATTTGTCTTGCTAGCAGTATCTCACTACCTTGTAGAAGCCATGCTAAAAGATTCACCAAAGGATTCAAACGAAAATCACTGGAAGTTGTAGCAGTTTTCTTAGACGTTATAGTATTTTCCATTTAAAGGACAGTAATGAAGGTGAAATAAGTAGAGACTTATGACATATGACAGATTTCTTTATTTCATTTCATAGGTCAATAAAGCTTGATTTTATCTCGAAACAAAAACTATTAGTTGATAATTATTCTACTTAATGAGCAGCATATAGTAAAAGCTGGAGTTAAATGTATGTAGTACATATCCAATCTTTTGCCATATACAATATTTGCGTTTATTTGAATGTATTTTAGTTTTGTGTAATTTTATATTTATTTACTTTTTTATATATTTTATGTGATAATTTTAGAATGAACTTCCATTTAATCGAATTTGTATTGCATTTCTGAATCGATCACCACCGATCTGATTTTATTTGAATTGTTGTTTGAATTACTTCCTATATGGGCTTTTCTTCAACGTTCTTGGTGAGATGATGGCTAAATGAACGACAGATACTGGCCATTTCCGATTGCAAGTGTCCATTCTGGCCATCTGAAACAATAGAATCAATAACAATAGAAAAAAAAAGATTTAATTTAAATTTCGCCAACAGGCAACCTTAAAAGCAGAATGTCATTCTACAGGAAACTGTGTGGCGTGTGTTCTCTATAAAGGTATTTATTATGAGCTCTTAGGCAAAGGAAATGCCATTTGAAATATATCTATTGGATATGCACGCAAATGGATGAGTGTGAGTTTGAGTAAATATCTTTACTTTGCTTGCTGAACTAAATGTTAAACTTGCTTAGTGCATTCATTGGAGTAACACAGAAAACATTAAAACTGAAAGCCCTTTCATTTTATTACGTTACATATATTAAAGTTCCTTGTTTTTCTTATTTTCAACCTGTTTTTATTTAAACCTTTTTCTTCTGCGTCTGGAACGAAATCAAAGATAACGGTTCCGCTATTAAACGTACGAAGTAACTGTAAAAGCCGGTGGGGAGGATGTTTCGTTTCATCTGAATTTTTAGCTAAAAGTATTACAACCAGAATAAAATCTAAATTGAAAATACTTTTTTATGTATTGGCCTGATAGTTATACGAATTCAGGTTATCAGAAACAAAATGTCGGCTAGCTTGCGGGCAGAATAACGGTTCTCAGCTCAGATTCAAAGTAAGTTGAAGGTAGTTCACAATATTAAAAAAATGCCCAGTTTAAATCTTGGCTTTTCCCTAACTAATCGATCATTCGTTAAAAAACATAGCAAGCAAACCTTTGCCGCAAGCTAATAAAAACACCAAAGTGAAAGCCATCTTAAGCTCCCAAACATTTTCTTCGATAAACTCTGAACATACAAATTCTTTATATTTTAAACTAATTTGCATTTTGATGTAAGTTGACGAAAGTAGAATTATACAAAAAAGACGAAGTAATAAGATAACTAATTAATAAAAATAAAAACCTTACAATTTAACACATACGACAGAGGATAGATATCCTAAAACTGAGATTTTTGAGCGATATTTATTAGCTTTTACCTTATACCTTATCTTTTTTATCGCTTTTACCTTAAGAACAATAATGAGGGTACAGACGGTATGCATGGTTTGTTAATAAAGAATAAAAGCGAATTACTATAGGATTTAAAATTAATGGATGAATGTTTCCATTAACAATAATATAAATTGATTAGAATGGTGAAAATATCAAATATCTTAAGACATTTAATGTCATTTTCTGTATAGGAGTAATTGAATCGGAAACTCTGAAAAGGGACTACATGAGAAAATTCAAATATTACAAGAGCAACACAAAGCTATCTCATTCCTCATAAGAATGGCAGAAGTCAACAAAAAATTATGAAACTAGGATTCGTGTAATTCAGCGTTTTTAAGCAATTTATTTGTTCATAGCTGGCTCCCAAAAAATTTCACAGAATGTACACATAAAACCTTTTTACAACTTGCGAAATTTTTTCCTTCCAAATTGGACTCAAAATAGGAAAAACATTTATTGCTATGAAATACTCGTTGCTGTTTAAAAAACAAATGTCATAGTAAGATAATAATAGTTTCAGAAAAACATTACAAATCATTAAAATCAATCCTGTATATAAAGGATTCTGAATAGCATTCTTTTAGCTCCCTCATTCTTACCAACATTCTTGCAGGTCACTCCGGCATCCTTGCGCTAATTATTACATTCCTCTTGTAAAGGTTTTGAATATTTTGCCGTTTCCGCCCTCGTGACTTTCATCAGATTCAAAAGAATCGGATTCTATTACAAATTACTGAAAATATCTGCGCAAACAAGCTAGAAATGGGTATTTGCGACGAAAATAGACGGTCAGTGAAAACGCGGATCATAGACTAACGAACATGTGCATGAGTGTAAGGAACTATAGTGTAAAAACGGATCATGTGAGTGTGCATATGCTTCCTTTTAACAATTTTTGCGAACTGAAAGTTTCCCATTTTAATCGGCACCTCCAAGTCCCTTAGGCATTGCCTAATTTTTACACAGTTTGTGAAGCTTGGTGTAGTGAAGAATTCATAATCACGAAGTATTTTTTTTTGTCATGACCACAAAAACACAAGCTAGAACACGTATATATATATATATATACACACACACACACACACCATCTATCTATCTAGTTATCAATCTTTTTATTTAAATGCATGAATATAAATTGATTATAAATATGTACTTTTTTTCTTTTCGCCATCGACAGAAGAGCTGGCCCACTGGGTTGGATGCTTTTCGCTCTTCAGCTTATTGGATCCCGTCGATGAAATTAAAAAAAAGGAGCTTAGTACTGTGTCTTCTGGGAATTGATTACATTTAGAGCTCAGTGCTGTGTCCTCCAGGAATTGACTATTTTTATAAATACGTACTCTAATATATTACAAAATCATATTTTTATTCTCGAGGAAGACATAATAATGAATGTCATGTTGTTGTCACAAAAAACACAATCAAACGCGCATACGTGCATTCACACCATATTTATGTATATATTGCCGGGAAAGTTTGAAATCCGACATTCTATAGAATGCCTAGATATTGTATATTATTATATAATGCCCAAAACAAGCCAGCAATGTATGAAACGATTCATATTTCACACATTTCCTAGGCATCCTATAGAATGCCAAATGAGAAAACGACAAGGATGAAATACATCTCCGATTCGTATATAAATACAGAGGAGCAGCTAGAAAAAGCAAAGAAAGTATAGAAAAAGGTGAAACTAATCAGATTATGCAAGAAAAAATAGCCTGTTTAAAAAACTTTGATGAAATTATAGCCCGTAGTATTTTAAACCAACACGAGGAAGACATGCTTACCGAAGAGATTTTCCGTCGATTAGAGATAGGCAAAACCACTCCTTTAGGGATCAGATCGGAACCGTTCGCTCACTGAAGTGAATCAGTTCTTTTTAAAGATTCACCGTTCACTAACAATAACCTTGATGAATGTTTTCAGAACAGGCATGGATCAAGAGCGGTGTGCAAAGATGGAAAAAAAGCAGAAAGAATTGAACAAGGAATGGGATCGCTGGAATCAACTCAACCAAACCGCTCACTCCCTGGATTGATTTCTTTCAACTGTACTTTCGAGAAAAACTTTCTACATAGAACAACAATAAAATTCTGGAGTAAAAGAATGCTAAAAGTTAAAAAATAATGAAAACTAAAATAACTTTTTATGAAGATTACATTATTGTATTACTATAATTGATATTTTGTTGCTACTACAAAATGCAGTGTAAAAACAAATTTTTAGATTGGCACCAGATCCCAAAGAACAGGAAATTGTCTGCATTTCCCCTCTTTATTTTATCAAATTTGACAAAATGATACCACATTTTGTTCTGCAAGCTTGAAAAAATACATCGATAGAAAACTTATGTTTGTAAATGTATACTAATTCTAAAGAAGAGTAAAAAGAAATTCACAGCTATTGATTACAAGAAGTTAAATAAATAATAAAAATATAATTCATTATTTTACATAAATATTACAGTAATATTGTATAGAAAAGGTAATACCTAATATATATAGATATACTATTACACAGTATTCAAAGAATCGAAAAAGGAACAGCTCCCATGAAACGAAAAGATAAAATGATCAAGACTCCGCAGGAGCTAGATCTGAAGAAGACGACTCGTCGAAATCAAATCCAATCAGGACTCCGAATGGTGTCGGAGCCCCAGAGCGCTGAAGCTGGGAATCCGAACCTATAATGTACGTTTTCGCATTGCCAGATCGTAAAAAAAAACTACCAATCATTGCAAACACGAGTGATAAACTACACTGAGATGCGTCAGTTTATTTAATGTTTTGTTTTTCAAATACTAGATGGAACACAAGCAAGCCAAAAGCACACAAATATACTGTACATAACACATATACACATATACACACATAAAAAATAGGTCAGAGACGTTTCCGATAAATAATAAAGGAAATACTGTTTGTGTTTACATTACAAGGAATCAAATTTTTGGCACGTACCCAACAGCTCTCGGTGAACTGAAAGAACCGCCGTTTCGTTTTCGTCGAAGCGCTAATCATTTGTTCAATTAAGAAAATCTCTACTTTGAGTCAATTTCGGAGTGAATCGTCGAGCCCTAATTCTGGTACCTGTTGTGTGTGTTTTAAAGGAAGCGACTGATGCACTTGCATGCAACAAGTGCCGTCAGAAAATTCATACCTCCTGTGGGCATGCTAGTAAAGATGACGAAATGGATGTTTGGTGCACCCGTCGTTTGAAAACTGAAAATGTTACTGAAGGTAAAATAAATTCTAAAATCTATCTGGAAATACAAGCCCCCCCAAAATAAAAATGAATTCAGTAAAAAGAAATGTTCCGCTGCTTCTTTTAGAACTAGTGTGCGAGTTTCTGTTCTTGACGTGATTCGTGCATTTATATTGGCAGTTGTAATGAGTGTGATAGAGGACGGTTTCTACTTTTGTGGAACTTCTGAAGAAATTTTAAAACAAGTATATGCGAGATCACAATTCACTTTATGCTCTAAGAACTTCCTTAGAATTGAAGATATTCCTGACCACGAAATTCTTCTCCGGTCAGTTGCAATTGTTCAGTTCAGTGGAAGCGGCCAAGTTTCGTCAAATGTATGTGAAAAATGTAATGAAATGTAATTCAAAATATCAGTCAAGCCTATCATGTCGGAACACGTAAGTTAATTTTGATTTTTTAATTTTTATATGAAAATTTTGTTTCTCTCGAAATTAAAGGGATACGTTTTGTTTTGTATAGCTTTCATTTTTAGGTATTTTGAATAAATTTTTTGA
Organism: Stegodyphus mimosarum; assembly: GCA_000611955.2. Taxonomy (NCBI): domain Eukaryota; kingdom Metazoa; phylum Arthropoda; class Arachnida; order Araneae; family Eresidae; genus Stegodyphus; species Stegodyphus mimosarum. The sequence continues at coordinate 242,196 of KK112784.1, read as the reverse complement.
ATGGCACTCTCAATATTTTTTCAGAATAACATTTGCCTTTTTGAGGAGTTTACCTAAATAGTATTTGCCATTCTATAGAATGAATAGCTATTATACAGGGTGCCCACTAAAGTCCGGTACCGCCCGTTTAACTGCCGAACGGCTGCGGCTATAGTCATAAAATTGGTCTGCAGGTATAATAAAGTGACTGTGCGTTAGTAGATGAGATAGCTTTCAGCGCCATCTGGTGGAAAACACAGGACTTAGCTTCCCTATCTCAAACGATACGGGATTGGAAGAAAAAGTGAGAGCATCATCGATTTAATATGAAAAGGCACCTCGTGGACATGAATATTAAGAACAGAGCGTTTTAAACGTGCATTTGTTTGTTCGCCATTTCCGAAACTGTAACGTCACAAAACGCTCTTAAAAAGAAAAAAAAAACTAGTAGTTATCACAAGCTATTTTTAGTTTCGATGTTTTAAACTTCTCTTCATCAGCTGAAATGCACATCTGAACCCTTGTTAAAACTTCGTGCTGCACGTTTAAGCATAACGAATGACACGTTTGCACAAGAATTTTGCAATACGTTGTTGAAGGGCGATGCTTGTGGAGGGGTCGCATACACCTGTTGTTTGAGGTATCCGCACAGGAAAAAGTCCATTGGAGTCAGGTCAGGTGAATGAGGAGGCCACTCTTCGAAACAAACCACAGTACCCAATTATTCGTTCTCCGAATTCCTCCATCGGGTACTGTGTCTTGCAGAAGTTCTAAATATTGTGCGGCCGTTAAAGTATCCTGGTAAAATATTGAGCCGATTAGCCTGTTATTATAAATTCCACACCAAATATTAATCGAAAATCATATTTGATGTCAAATGTCGGCAGAGCATGATGGATTTTCCAATGCCCAGTAATGGATGTTCTGGCTATTGTAGATGTTATTCGGCGAAGAGCTTGCCTCATCCGGCCCACTATACCTGCCAAGAATGTTGGCTGGACCTCTATCTAGTTCATGAAGAAGTTGCATCATGCGAAATGTCTCTCGGCAATCCCGTACAGCAATGCCTGATTAGGTGTTAGTCTGTGTGGATGAGCACCTAATTCATTTAGGAGTTTCCAAAACTGACATTTTGAGAGGCCACAGTTTTTACTTATCTCTCTTGTGTTGCTGTTTGGATATGTGAGGCCGTATGACACATCGTCCGGTTGCACTTTCCGCTCTACCTTAGGTGATCTGCCGAATCGGTATCAGCTAGTCACGCAGCCTATTTCTCTTAAACATTTCACAACCTGTAGGATGGTTTTGTATGAAAGATGCGGGCTTGCAGAAAAACGTTGCCGTTGCCGATCGGGCCTTGCGCTCACATTCACCGTAAGTCAAACCCCCTCACAACAAACATTTTTTGAGAATATCTCCATGACCATGAGTTTCAACATACAACCACGAGGGGATCTTTCTTTTATACCTCTAGCAAGTGTACAAGTATGACGTTTCATACACTATTTGCATAATGCACAAATTCGCACATCAAGCTTAAGTTGCATTTTTGGCACGATTGTGAACGATGTTGTCTAGTCTGCTTGTAAAGACAATCAGCACAAGGATGCACTCCGCGGGGTTTGAACCACAGTCCTCTCGACTTTGAATTACAAGCGACATTACTGTGCCTTGAAACGAGTTGTTTTTTATCCGAAAGATAATCTTTTCTCCTTTCGTTCAAGTTTCGTGACGTCACAGTTTCTGAAATCGCGAGAGACGAATGTGCATTTTCAGCGTTCTATTTTTAGCATTCATATCCACAAGGTGTCTATTCGTACCAAATCGACGATGCTCTACAACTTTGTAATTCACTTTTTCTTCCTAACCCCTACCGTTTTCGAGATAAGGAGGCTAACTCTGCCATCTCTCACTGGGTGACGCTGTAAGCAGTACCTGGTGAATTCGGTAGTTAAACGAGTGGTGCCGGACTTTAGTGGGCACTCTGTATACAATGCCCAGGAAAAGTATGTAATAATTCTTATATTTCATACCCTGCTTAAAAACGTCCGGAATTATAAAGAATGAGCATTCTTTATATATTATTGGCAAAATTATTATACTTTATATATAACCGGCAAAAATTGTATACTTTGCCGGTAACATATTTATGAATATATACTACATGTATTCTACTATATTGTTATTTAATTCAGATCATAACATAAAAAGTAAACGTCAAAATGATAATTTCATTCTCCAAGAAGACATTTTAATCACATATCTTGTTAGATATATTTATAGATTCATACGGTTTCTTTTTGATGCGGAAGACCTGAAAATTATGGAAAGCCTCGCCGGGACTCGAACCTGGACCTCCCGAATACGCACAGAGTGTGTTACGGTTATATCACGAAAGCAGAAAATACCTTATGTACTGCCCCTTTTAAAGGCAACTCGGGGTTAGGGAAACCAATCGCCAAACCTTGTTGGTGGTGAAGAATCATAATTCACCACCTTTAGTTCAGACCCAGTGTAGAGTTCGGTAGTCACAGTCATTAACCACTATCCCGATTGGCGGCTTCAAAGATTTCTTGTCGGATTTGATACTCGGAAGATTATTGTTCAGTACTGAGATTCAACTGGTTCACAGTATTGTTATCCTTGGTGCTAAAGTCTATATTCAAAACTAGGCGCTCATTCTGACTGGCTGACAATAGTTTGGATATTGTATTAGTTATAACAGCAAAAAACGTTATGTTACTCTTCTGTTGCTGACGAAAAAGCATGCTTACTAAGATTCTTCAAATAATTTTATAAATTTGTTATCATATTTTCTAACATTTACTTTTATGTACTTTTATGACAACATCAGATAACTTAATTTCGAAAAGAAATTTTATTAATCATTTTATTATTAGTAAAACTGAAGATCTCGGTTAGTATAAAATGAATAAAGTGTAAGTGAGTATGTGAGCTTTTCGCACTGTGGAATGATGGCGCACATACTTCACCAGATTTCGAACACATACAATCCTGCAGCCGAACATGTGTACCTCGAAAACCAAATTTCGAATTCTGATTTTTTTTTTGTGTGTGTTTTGTGCTAATTTAACGAACGCTTTATTTCTTTTTCGCGCTCAGAGACAGTATTTTGTCATCGCACAATTTCAAATTCTCTGTCATCGTATTGCAAGACTTTCAAACGAAGTGTAGTTCTATTTCCAATTATTTTAATATTGGAAATTTTACAATTTTCAGAAATAAAGCCACAGAGTTTGGAAAACTTGCTAAAAACTGTTTTTGATTGTCGATTATGAAATACTAATGGTATTGGAAAAATTGTATGTACAAGTATACTGACACAAACCTAAAATATTTTTAACCTAATTATTATTAATTATTATTATTATTTCTAACCCAACATTATTTTGTCTCCATATTTGATATATTAAAAATTTATTAAGCGTATTTTAATGCGTTACGCATAATAGACCGAAGCTTGGTCTCGTAATTTGATAACGATTTAGCAATGCTAGCAATAATAACAGTTTAAAGGATTTAATTTAATAATTCACTTATTCAGTAGATACCATTGTGGAACACAAGATATGACCGTTGCTGCAATCTTGTATTTTGACGCAAGAATTTAAAGCTATATTTTTAAGAATGGACAGTTGATATAGTTTGGTTTTAGTTCAAAGTCCTTTGCATTTTGTATAATTCTTATACTAGTTAGCGTTTTGGACAACCCAGTCCATAGCAGCTTGATTGCTAGTATCCTAAGCATCACTGATACCACTTTGTAAAGTGCCCAAGAAGTAAGACTCAGTGGGCTTATGCTTTCTTGTTATGCACTCAGATGCATTAGGAGATCATTAAGTGATATTTTAGGAAGATAACAGACAGATGGAGATAAGACTAAATAAACAGACAAGAACTGCCAAATTCATGTATTTAATATGTACCTCAGCAGAGCGAAACCTTCTAGGAATAGTATGCTATTTATAAACTAGAGGTCGACAACTGTCATATAAATATCAAACTACTGATCCGTATAATGCAGGATTCTAGTCTGACGCAGAGCTTGACGTCAAGCACTTAGGTAAAAATAACTGACAAATTTCACCTGCTTTTCCTGTAATGAAAAAAGTATTTTCTATATCACTATGCTAAACAAATTGACTGAATTTAAAACAAACCTGAATCTGAAAGTACTAGGATATATACAAGAAATGTGATTTCCTATGTACTATTATACTTGCGAAATTGTTCTAGAAATCGTTAAGGGAAGTAACACCAAATTTATTATTCTAAAACTGATTTTCCAAGTTTCATTCTGAAAAATAAAGTTATTACCGATGATTTTATAAATAGATAACATGTTGAGATTTGAAGTAATAAATGCTCGTAAATCACATAAAATATAATAAGTAACACAGTCAAGAAACCTTATTAATATTATTTTTAAAAGGTTTCTTTCACATAGTTTATAACTGAGAGTTACCAGTATTTTTTACAATTATTGTATTCTATTTATGTTAACAATAATACATATAAGCATTCCTTTGCTACGTTTGTTGGCAACAAAGAAATGTTTCAGAGAGGTGAGTTCGAAAGAAACATTAGCTTGAATATAAGCATGGATAAAACAAACACACACAAGGTAGGTTTGTTGGTTTAAGCATACTAAAAGCCGAAGAGGTAGATACAGTTATACGTTTTAATGAAAATATGATTGGTGGAAAGGATGACGGAAATTTTCAGAGATATATTTAAACATTTAAAAGACTTTAAAAATTGGTAAAATCTAATTTAAAAATATTCGCCAAGCAAGAACGCGTAGAAAACAAAATAAAAGAATACGCTAAGCTTCAGAATATGATTATGGTGTAAGGAATTTAATACATATCTAAAGAGTTGAGAGAGTGATTTGGAAGATTTTTCATGTTTTTTCTCAAAATGAAGTTTTTCAGTATATAAATACATTTTCATAAATCCATCAAATAAGCTTAAAATTTTATTTTATAACATTATTTACACACATTTTAATTATTTTGAGTGAATCTGTTTAAATATATGTACAAAAGAAATGAATTACTTAGTTGTAATTTTTAAAAATATGCCACATTTTGTTTTAGATTTCAAATTTCCAAACATTAAAAAATTTCTCCAAATTTTTATGCATAAGATGTTCCAATCACTTGAATTTCTGAATATAATTGCAAAAAAATAATGTAAATTCTAAGTATTTCTAAGGAGAAAAAAAATTAAACCATGTAACCGAAATACGTCATTTAAAAGGAGTTCTAAGATTTATTTCCAAAAATATTTTATACAGGATAAAGTTTAAAACTTTTGCTCTATAATGCAGATTCTAATTATAAAATGTTTTAACTATGCTTTGGCTTTGCTTCAAAAATGGGCAGGTTATTTATAAAAAAGTATATCCTTAAAAACATTCATGAATTAAATTAGTGAAAAATAATTTAATTTCATATTCATAAAATTTTACAGTTTTTCTTCGAATTTTGATGTCACAAAGAATCTACCACAGAATTTATTTCATAAAATTTGTCCTATCTGGCATCGAATTCATTCAATGAAAAAAAAATTCATTTTGTTTTTTATTTAGAACCTGAATCCTCACATCTAAAACTTTTCACTGGAAAATTCTGCATTTAACAATAGTTTGTTTAATTTTATTTATTTAATGCTTCGAAACCCATACACTTCTACCCTGCAAAACTAATAAACATTATGACCAAACTTATCGCTTTCTGCGAGGTATTCTTAAAAAATAAATTAGGATAATTAGAGGTTGATTTTTTTCCGTTTAATATCATTCAGTGAAGTATTCTCACACAAGTCTTTTTTAGTTTTTAACTATTCATATGTAGTTTCACCACTTTAGTTTCAAAATTTAATATGCATACAAAAATTTCATTGGACTAAAATATTTTTCTTTTAATTTATGCAAATAATGTTATAAGTTCGCTGTGTAACAATATCTGCAACTTGCCTTTATTATCTAGAATGGGAATTCTGTAACACTGTGTGAATAGGATGTAGTTTTTGAAAAAAAAACGACATTTGTAGAGACATTAGGTTATTTCGTAGCAAGAGACATGAAAAATTAGCAGCGCCTTCGCCGGGAATCGAACCACGGACCTCTGAAATACCGGCTCAGTGTGCTGACCATTACACCACGAAGGCATGCGAAGAAAGAGGGAGAAATACCTTATATACTCCCCTTTTTAAAGGGCGACTAGGGTTTTAGGGGACCTAGTCGCCAAATCCTGGGTGTGGAGAGTCATCATCCACAACCCTTTTTAGTTCGGGCGCCACTGTAGAGACATTAGGTTTATTTCGAAGCAGGAGTCATGAAAAATATGCAAGGCCTTCGCCGGGAATCGAACCACGGACCTCTGAAATACCGGCTCAGTGTGCTGACCATTACACCACGAAGGCAAGCTAAGAATGTGGGAGATATACCTTATACATTAATAAAACTTTTCACAATACTTTGCGTTTTAAAATTCATGACTTAAACTGTTACTATTAGAAATACTTTTTCAAAACTGATATTTCCTTTTTATACACAGATTTAAAAATTACTCCTTTCAATTCATACGCTTAATTCAATTTTGTCCCGGTCTTCAACTGATATCGAATGCTAAAAGGTAAGAAAGTTTCTTTATCCATGTCCGATTCGTAAAAACGTGACAGAAGACGCAATGTGAGGGTGACATACTTGTAGATGCACTGTATACCTGATTCCAGCAAAATGAGAAATGTGACAGTTAAAAATACATTCTCGATATTGAGATAAATATACATTTTCAATATCTAGGCACAGGAAGCCTGATACAGCGTTGTACAGAATGCTTAGGGAAATGTACACATTTTTAAACTGTGTACATTTTCTAAGCATTCTACAATTATTAAATTTGATAATACCTGAGTTTTATATAATGCAGGCAAAATATACACGTATAGTGCCACTTTTCTCACTTTATATAAGGCAATAAGAAATCCAAATAACTGAAAAAAGAGTATAAAATGTAATAACCTGGAGATATATTAGAAAGTTAACGAGCTCAAAAGGGAAAGTAGACTAAAAGGAAAGTAAAAACTGATAAGGAAGGGAACGGGGAGCTCAAGAAAAACAAATTACTTTCTTAAGCCTCAGCTAATAAGAAGGGAATTCTAAAAATCTGCTCAGTACATTTTGTTACAGTTTGCGAAGTCCAGGAAAATTGTCGATATATGTAATATTCCCATACGACAATGATTTTCATATTCTAGAAAATGGTTTATTTCAATAGCTTAGAAAGTTAATCATGAGTTTGAACTCATCGTAAAGCAAGCAAGCAGATGCTCATTTTACCTATTCATGTAAGCTAACTTAGATTTCATCAGTATATATCCACGATCAAGTAGATTAAGTATGAAAACCGTTTTTACTAAAGGTCTTTGTTGGTCTCCTCTTTCGCAACCGCTGGTTAGAAACACGTATACGTTTAGTTACAAAAATGTTGAAAGTGATGCAAATATTCATGTTTTGATATTTTTAAAAAATAAGTTTTATAAAAATTACCAAATTTAGCTTTTATACCATTCCTTGGTCTCTATACTTGCACTAGGAAAATTTTATGCTGTTCATAAAAACTAAAATATCTACTGTGGACACCATATGACTTCCTTGTAGGGACTATTAAATTACACACATTTTTTGCTGGATTTCCGATCCCTCAAGGCAAGTTATAAATGAGATTAAAAACTACGAATTTTGAAATTAAGTATCACTGTCAGTTTTTATCGTACGGGAATCAAACTTCTTATAATTTCATTTTTTTTTCATAACGAGTATAAAAGTTTCCCAAATGTAAGTATACTAACCGGAAGACCACACTTGAAGTAAGATTTCGTTATTTGTCCAAAATTAACTTTCCTTTTTTTTAAATTTGACATAGCTAAAACAGGAATTTCGTCATGTGAAACACTTCTGTAATTGGAAGGATTGGAAGTATATGACTACCACCAACGATTGCGAAATTAAAGGCCGGGTAAAGGGATAGGTAAGTTTGAGAAAATGCGGATAAAGCAGTTCTGATTATCCTACCTAAGGAAAAGGTTTAGTAAAGAAATTAAAGGTGTAAAATTAATTAAGCCTTTTGTATGGGAATCGTAAAGAAGTTAAAGCAAATTGTAATACATATATACGTTTGGTACAGCCAATTACAATAGAAAAGGGAAATTGGACTTTTTTCTAATATTTTGTGTGTTAGCTTTATTTATTAAATATCATGTTCTACGCACTTAAACGATAAAATCCAGTTCAACAGCAATATCGCAAAATAATTTTAAATTGAGCCTATCTTTAGAATTTCCGATACACGGTCTCGTGCAGGAGAAAATAATGTTTTTTTCTGTACGATGTTGCCATTGCTCGCTTTGAAATCCTTGAGTTTGTCAATCAAACATTCGTTAAGTTTTGCAAAATATGAAATCGATAATAAAACAAATTCGAAATTTCAAATTTGGGCTTCCAGATTCCCAAATTCGCAGCAGGATTACGTCATTCAAAATTGGATGGATCTAGGTACCGTTGTTTTATCACAATGTGAGAAACATAGATACATTTATGCATATTCGTCATTATTTAATTTCTTCAGATATAATGCAAAGCGATAATATTTGGTGGCAACAGTTTGAAAAGTGAATCGGACATTCTGACAGATTCGACGTAAAATCGCAAAACGAAAACAATAATCCCTCAAGGACAAAGCCCCTTTGGACTAATAATAAGAATCATCATTATTGCTTGTAATGAAATTAACTTAACATCATCAACGTAAGGGTAGTAGAGTCACAATGTAAAAAAAATTGGAAATATCGGCATTTTCACAAAAAAAAGCATTTTCTGGGAAAAAAAACTACGGTAGAAACGAGATGATCCACTTAGATATCAAATATTTACTATGAACCTTTTCATTTGAACACAAACATGAAAAAATTCAAGCCCAATTCGACGACATTTCCACATTTTCCAGGAAAATGGCAAAAAAAGTGTTATCGATTTGCGAAACTCCAAACTTTTGTCTATATTTAACAATACAGACGTGTAAAGCAGAACTAGAACAAAATCAAAAGCTGCGTAGCTGGAATTCCAGAACATGTGAAAGTACTTCATATTGTTTTTATTGAAATCTACGCCATTCTAACCAATGTTTAGGATCGATACGTGTCTGAAGCAAGAAAGAGCGGCCACATTAATTTCCGTTTGGTTCTCGGAAGGGAGATAATACAAAGCAAGTTCTTTGATAGTTTAGAGCTTTTGGAACTCACGTAAGTTACAAGAAGTATAAACTAGAGGATATCGTTTGAATCTTCAACGATCAATGACCTTATATAAATGAGGACAGGTAACTAACTGCATTTATAAATTAACTTTACCATATCAGTGAATATGGTAAATGAGTAAAATAGCCACAGGTTATGTGTTCTTTTTCCCTAATTCCCTTCGTATTAACGCTGATCTTGAAGTGCTTTTCAGTATTACCGTGGCACATTTGCTAACTTCATAACGATATTTCTAGGTGCGAATCTAACTAATTATCTTCATATGCAAAGTGCGAAGTTCCGAAGTTTAACGGCTAGTTGTGCAAGAACACCAGAAACAAAACTGAGAACAAGAAAAGATTACTTAAATATTTTCTGGTTTCCTTTCTTGGATTTTATCTTATTAGAATTCAAAAGTATTTTAAAGCGCTTACATTGCATTTATTAACACAAGCTATTTTTGAAGTCAGTTTAGTGATGCAAATCTGACCGAATAGATAACTCCTGGTTATTAGTTTACGTGTGCAAAAAAAGGCCTATAAAATATTACAGCATATGAAGAAGTTATATTGAAAAGAAAAATGAAACTAACTTAAGTATAAATACAGCACCTTTATAACAATTCAATTTAGTTTAAACTCTCTGGTTTTCAAATCATATTTCTCTCATATATTAAATCAATGAATCATCAAAACATGCCCTTTTTACCATGCAAAAAATTCTGTTTCCAGTTATATTGCTGCAGTGTTTTTGAATGCTGATATGCGTTCGTTTCACATATTCTTGATTTACGACTGTAATGTGATGTAATAATAGTATCCCTGACAATGGATTATTTTCATTTTATATTTTAGATGAAGTGTTTCACAACAAATACTTTTAGCACCGGAACTGTTGCTAATCTCGATTTTCCCTTTTTTTATCCGTATCAATTTTATATCCGAATCAGTGTTCAAATAAAAGGATGTTACCACCGGATAATCATCGTCATATATTATTTTTAAAGAAATAATATACTATATACAAAAAAAAATTGACAACGTTTAGCTCTATATCAGGAATTCTAAAAAAACTGTTTTTAAATATTCAGCAATTTTGCTCTTGAATTTTATGTGGTGTATGTGCAAAGAAAGTGATATAAAACATATATAGTTAAAATGAAAAACATCAATAATAAAATCCAAAAAAAAATGTATAAGTCTCTTACTAATAAACATCTTACTAAACAAAGTGAACTCTGATATGATGAACCGAGAAAAGTTTGAAAAAAATTGTAAACAATGTATGGCAACTCCTAATAGCTTTTAAAAATCTCGACAACATTTAGAATCTGACAATTTAAAAATTATGATTTTTCTATTGAATTTTATCTGGCGTATGTCCGAGGTAATGTGGTATTTAATAATAAAAAAGTGAAGTTAAAAAGCTAAAACGTGGTGCAGGCCATCTTGCTAAGAAAACTGATAAAATGAGAAGGCTAATTAAAAAAATAACAGAATAATAAAGAAAATATACTTTACGTTTAACACTATATCGGGAATTTCAAAGATAAACAAAATATTTAAACGATTAAATATATTTCAAAATATTTAAATGATTTTGTTGCTCCGTTTTATGTGGCGTGAAGTGCAAAGAAAGTGAAGCTTAATAATATAGTTCAAAAAATAAAGAAAGCAGGTGTGTTAGCAGAAATGAGTGCAAGAGTTTGATTGAAAACCTGCGAGCTCAGCGGGAGCATAAAATGCCTTCAGATTTTCTTTTTTTTCTTTAAAATTTACATTTTTGTCTTACAAAAGCTTTCCCACTTGCTCATGAACTTGAGTACATTTGATAAAACTATTTTAATTAATATAACTTACCATTACATAAAATGTTTCAAATATTTTTTTCTGCTTAATTTCTTTTTTTAATGTCAAGAATAGTTTTCGGTAAAAATTTTCGATTTTAATGAACTGTGTTAAACTACTTTCATGAATATTTCCAGCAATTTCGTTTTCAGAGAATTTTAGTTTAATGAAATTTAAACGCTACTTTTTAGCTTCATTTTGCAGCTTTATTTTCAACACAGGTTTATACATATACTGTTTCATTAATTTCACTATTGATTTGCATATGAATTTTAAGACAGCAGTTTCATGTTTCTCTTATGCATCATTAAGAGAAGAAAATTTTAATGTTATTTCTAAAGCAGTTAAATAAAAAGAATTCTATATGACTGTTTGTCTAAGAGATATTATTAAAATAACTTTGAAAGGAACTTTCAGTTGATATTAAGTGATTGATAAAATGCTTGTTGCAGACGCTTTCAGATTATTCTTATATAATGATAGAGACCATGTTTGAAGTAAGCTGCGCGATAGAATTTTCCAGAAGTCCTGCTCCTATCTCTGTTCATCCAAACCTTGGACGATATTTTAAGAACTGAAAAAGCTGGCTAGATGACAAAAATCCATTAAAATTAAATTTTACCGGCGTATTTTATTTTAAACATTTGAAAAGTTTCCTATTGCTACGACTATATTAAATCTATTCACAGTAATAATCTGATTTAAATATCTCACCCAAAACATTTTATCTGCCAAATTGGGAAAGACATCACTAACTTGATATTCAATCATTTGGTATGATGAAACAGGATTGTTTTAAAAATAATTACTACTATATCCTATCGTACACAGATAAAAATTTGTGATGGTCTAAGGGATACTTCATTCCTAAAATGTTAGTTTCAGCAAATAATTAATGCTGCTAAGCAAAATGATTCACAGATGTGATTCAATATATTGGCCAATTTAATTCCGTGTTTAAAATGGTTGATTACATGACGTATATAATGGAGCAAATTTAGTATGTGTGTTAAATAAGTAATAAAATAGAACCATGAGCAACAGTATAAATATGATATAACGTAAATTTTAAATTTAAGAAAATATAGTTTTAAAAAGAGTTAAGTATCCATTAAAAATTAATTGCATTGCATATCTAAATCTGGCTGTACCATAGTAATCGTTAGGATTTGATGGCCTTCGGACGGTTATGAGGTTTATCTTTTTTGAGATTTTCAATGAAACTTAAACATCGGATAGCACTGAAGAATCCTAAATGGAATTTACTTCAAGCAAGTGTTGGAAAATGTCCTGATTTGAAACATCAAGAGGCTAAAATGGTAACTAATATTATCAGAACTGCAAATTTTACTAACATATTACTAAAGAGATTTTGAGTGGATTACGCGTTTTCTGTATGATTAAATTTTAAAACTTGACTTCAAAAGCAGTTTAGAAAAGTTTCCCCATTACCTGGAAGCGATCTAGATCTCAATCTACCAAACACGTTTTAGCCATAAAATGGTAATTATTATGCAAAAGGGGAAATTAAGGATTAATTTGGAGATTATGCTGATATGCAATTACTGAAACAATAATTAATTCTTATTGCTTCACTTGCAAAAGAACCATTGTTGCTATTAATATTTATATTGTTATGTTAATATATCTATATCATTTAACCAGATTAACTTCAAGAGTTTTATCATGTCCAAGAGTTAATGCGCAGCACCCGACATTGGCTTAGGCCTGTATTTGTAGCAGGCCTTGTAGTTCAAAGCCTACAAGTTTGCCTAGCTCTTCCAACAGCTTCTACCTTTGATTGAAAGGGGAACAGATCACATTTAATCTATTCCTTTGCTCTACCACCAACCACTCAAGAGAACTTAGGGCTTGGCAGTATTTTATGTGCCCCTATGTCGCAAAAATATTATATGCATACAAACACTCGCATATTCTCCGGGATTCAAATTCGGATCCAGGGTTATGGCAGTCGGCTGCTTTGCGATCATCCTAACAGGACTGCTCTAGAAGGTTTCAGACAAGTAAAAAAATCTCCCTATTGAACAATTTAATATTTATGCTTAATATGTTATATTGAAGGCCTAATTCATATTTCCTATGAATTTAGGACTTGCATGGAAGAGCTGATATTTTGACAATTGCTTTTTAGTGGTTTTATGTGTATTCAAATTAACAAGTGCATTTAACCCACTTTTCTGTAACTTGATTACTGTTACTGAGTAATATAAGATACAAAAACAACTTTTTTACTACTTAATACAATAGGTATTGCTCGCATATACATGAAATAATTATACGTACGGATGAATGTGAAAATACTTACAGCGTTCTTCACTCTACTAGGTTATTTGATTTTAATACAAAGAAAAACAAGTAATATAAAAAAAATAAGTCAGTTCCTACTTAATGAGAATTTTCGCTACATAATGGAACATTACATCCGTTTCAGCCAAATCTATAAAACTACATTCTTTAATTCCATACACTTTCAAAGTCTTTAGAACACTCTGTTTTACTGTTGCCACTTATTTTTGTTAAATATTACAATCTCATTTATCACAGTCATGTACTATTATTTATAAGTTGTTATAAAGTTAATTTTTACAGCGCGTGAGAATTTCTAATAAAACCGTCATTATTTGTAAGTCTTAATATGTGAAATTTTAAATTTTAGTAATCTTTAATATGTGAAAAAAACTGTATTAATACCAAGAGTCATCCACTACAAGTTTAAATAATGTATCTGAGCTTGAGTGGATGAATAAAAAGTATTTTATTAACGATTGGAAAGTTGAACAAGATATAGGGAGAGTGTGAGCTAATAGTAGGAATTTAATAAAAAAATAAGGTGAGAAGTTATAAATTTTTACCAGTATATTATACTTCCCTTCATCATGCAATTGTGATGAAATTTAAACCAAGAATAATATATATATTTTATGTTAACGTATTAAGGAAGAGTCACGAAGCATAAGAAAAAAGGTAACATTCACATTGTTAAAGTAGCTTAATCTGCATTGAAGATGGTTGATGTAAAATATGAATAATAAATGCCCCGTATATATTGTAAATAAATTACGCCTGGAAGCTAAAGCACTCTTTTTAGGAATTCTGTCAATTGTACTTGGATAAAAAATATAAATTCTTAATGCAGTCATAAAATATATATTTTTTTATGACTTCAAAAGTTAGATTTGGCTTGTAAGAAATAGTAGTATTTCAGAATTCCTCAATATAAATCTTCAAAAAGAATCCTAAATATTTACTCCGAGTATCAGTTTTTACCTTCTCCGAAAAGTTAAATATCGGAATTCGTTACTTCATGAATGCCAACAAGCTTCAGAAATCAAATAGCTTGGAAACTTTTAGATTTCGAAGAAACTAAATTCGAAGTTTTTTGAATGAATTAAACAGTGTAACTTTATACGCATATATACAAATTATATTTCAATGAAGCTTTGTCCCTACTTTTCCTTTTTAAACATATCTGCACACAATGTTGATGAAACGCTTAGTAGTTCACAGGAAAAAAAATTTATGCATTTAAATTTTGTTGGTTTAATTTGATAATAAAATCCACATGCAAGACGCTTCGGAAGATTGCGCCACCAGTTATTTCTTGAATAGTTTCGCTACCATTTAAAAGTCGTAGACCAAACGTTCTATTCCAAGAAATGAACCAAATAAAATGGGTTTTCAGACTTTGAGAATTTTGGTCATGTGACACTTTTCAGGGAACATATACAGGGTTTCAATTGTTACACGCGCATTTTATAAAAGAAGTTAAAACTTCGTAATTGCGCAATAAAGGTTTTAAAAATCCTTTGTTCTACGTAATATGCAAAACGGTCTTAAAACCAAACTGTCGAAATTTAGATGGTTTAAATCCCTTTTTCCTGATAACAAAAAAGGTTAAAATTATATTTCAGAGACCTTCCGAAAATAAAATTTTTTAAATAAAAAATTTCCGATATTCATTGCTCTTGCGAATGAGAAATTAAAACTCATGTTTTTGGATTCTTTTTAATGTGATATAAGAAATATCTTTAAAGAAAGTTCATTCCAAAACTTTAATACGTAGCTACGTTTACCTCTATTTGTTTACTTCTCCTTCGAATTTTTATTAATGACATAGCTGGTGATTAAAAATTCACACCGCTTCAGGATGCAATTTTTAATTCATCAATTCGAGAAATATTTTTTCTATTTGACATTGTTTTCCACAATGGTGACGGTATAATAATTCAAAATCCCTAAATTTTATGTGGAAAATAAAGTGGAAAGTTTAGTAAATTATGCCATACGATTAAAACTGTAGTATTCTAAAAGCCAACCTTATTTGATTCATTTCTTGAACTGAAATCATGCGTATATTATCAATCGCTAAAAAGATTTTTAATCTCAGATTTCTTTCAGCTATCTTCTGTTTAATACATATAACCTCTTAAATGCTTTTCCTTTGCAAAAAACTTTTATAAAGTTGCAATTTACTCTTGAAAGAGTTTGAAGAGACAGCAATTAAAATCTTTCGCTCTCAGTTATTTTATTTTTGATGAAAAGTTTTGCACTGATTTGTGCAATATAAACAAACTGATTAATAAAGGGAATTATTTTATTTAATTTTTTTAAATGTTCAGTGTCACAAATAATTTTTTTAGGTTTAACAGCATTAAAAACAATTTGAATAGCAGAAGTATAATGAGAGCTTGCCAAGATTTTGTAGCATTTGACGCGCTTTAATCAGTTTAACATTAGAGCAAAGTGAGATTTTCTGTTGAAATTCAGAAGCTTATTTAATTGAATCATTTAACGCTATTTTCCTACCCATAAAGAAATAAGCAGTATTTTTTAACGCCATATTCTTTAGCAGCATTCGAAATGCAGCTGAACTGCTTACAAAATTACTGAAAGACTTCCGAAAAGCTAACAAGTGCATTTAAAATTTCAGGACCTAGAAGAATGCTTTGTAGAAAGCTTAAAAAATACGTCTTGCAATATTACTTCAAAGAATCAGAACGCAGCGACTACTGTGTTGAGGAAATAAGCTCAATATTAAATCAGTATTACCAAAACGCATTTGATCTTAGATTTGAAATCTGGTACGAATTCCTCAAACGGGTTTGTGCAAGGATCTCCTATCAGTGAAAGATTCATTCGTATAGAAACAGAACTAATGACCAATTGCATATGTTGTTGAGGATAAAACACAATTTATTTTAAGGGAAATAATTCTGATTTATCATAAGGCAAAAGTGGAGATAATGAATTGTCTGCGTCTTATTTGTTACTAGTCTTGAAGGATTTGCTTTATTAACTAATCCTACGGCAGTATTAGAATCATTTCAATTAACTATGAATTATCAAAGTAAAAGGAAAAAATCCGTTTTCATCAGACAATATGAATGAAGTAGAAACTGAAATCAGAATTGTTTTCATGGAGACGGGCGAAAAAGAGAGAAGATTTGATAAACCGTTTAAAACGTTCACAGTCACCATAGCGAAAATCAGACAACATATATAAAAAATAAATTTATTTAGCTCCGAAAATAAAGCATTGGATGTTTTGCTGGTATAAGAATATTACCGAGATTTCGCTCGTTAAATTTTGCTAATGGACTGCAAATGTTAGCTTCAGAATGCCTTCAGGAGCAATTAAACTTACGAACGATGCACGTCAATGGCTTCCTTCAGAGTGACTGAATACAAGGCATGTGTTGCTGATTGTCAGTATGATAATCATTGTTGAGTTACAAACTTACATTATTAATTTAATTTACATAATTTGTATTTGCTTGATAATGAGACGTAGAAAAAAGAAGGACGAAAGAAATATGTTTAACATAAAGGTAAGGTCTAACTATTAGCACTATGTAAACTAATTTTTACTTACATTTGTTTTTGGCAACTTGTATTTTTAAAACTTATTTCTAAATACTGAAATTTACTACTAAATACTGAAACACAGATTCTAGCTATTTTCCTACTGCGTTACTTTTTTCTGCTTTAAGACTTGCTTGTTATAAAATAAATATTATCAAAGTATTCTTTGCAATAAAATAATTTATTAGAAAAACGTCAATAAGTCACATAATAATCTGTACTCTCAAAAATTTTATTCAGATTATTTGGGTAAACGATGTTTATTAGCAGTTCCATATCTAAAATTAACATTGCAATTTGCTAAAAATTACCGAGTGTGTTCAAAATTTAATTATTCACTTTTTAAAGAATGTAACCATTTGAAATACTAAAACATTCTAGAGCAAACCGTCCCACTATGGAAATGACGTGAAACTGTTCTAAATGCAGTGAAGTATGGACCGCATTTCAAGCTAAAATGAAAGAATCAGAGATTTATCCTGTAAATCAAATAAAACCCAAAAATTTGTGCTGTGAAACTTTCACTGAACTCAGAATGGTTTGCAATAAAAATTACCTTAAAACTTGTTAGCCATTCAGTTACATGGATACAATGGATAATAAGCAAAAGAACATTCGTCATCAACAAGGAAACAATGAAAATGCGCCTGGGGTTCACAAAATTCAAAATATCCAAAGATTTATCATGCTCTAATAATGTTATATTTAGTTAAAATTTAATATAGTTAGGATGGAAGAATTGCTGAGGGGTGAAAGCTAAATGAAGAACTGAATCCAAAAAACCTGCAGCTTAAGCATGAAGGTTGAAGCATAACGGCTTAAGTAGAATTCGCTGCTTCTGGGATGAGAAATTTGCCTTTTGTAGAAAATAATATGGATCATAATATACTAATATATAATATACTAATACTCATAATGTACTAATACTCTTAATGAAAATCTGAGCAAGAAAACTTGAAATGCAAAATACATTCAAGTCCGATTAGGATAACGATCCTAAACTACAGCTCTAAATATTCGCTTGTGGTCCTAGGAGCTATCAAAACTCTCTACGTTTTTCAGAATTAAATGCTATCAAATATGTATCGAGTGAGCTGGAAAACGAAAAATTAAACATGACATTTCATCGAAAGCTCTATTAAAAGCAATTCTTATACAGGAACAGAACAAATACGAGCATTCTTGAAAAAAAAATGAATTAAATCCATGCAAAAGCGCATGGAAACTGGAATTTTATTTAAGGGATATCTAACAAAATACTGGATGTCTTTTTATTTTCATTTTTTTTTCATTAAATATAAACTGCTTGTTCAAAGTGCTCGAAGACTTATGTAAGTTATTCATTTTCAGAACGCTTTCCGTTTTGAATACCTTTTTCGAAAAGGACAGGTGAAAAACGCAAGTTTCGGAGAGCTTCTATATGCTGTAATGACAAGAAACTATAGGAATGAAATGTTATTTCTTACAGACATTAGCTTTGATTCCATGATAGTCGACAGACATTCACAATGCTAGTCAGTACTTTCAGTAATTACCAGACGATGCAACTACTTACGTAAAATAGCGTTCAGATTACATGATCTCAGTCCGTTAGAACATACTTGGGATCCATTAGGGAGCAGGATGTTACGTATCAATCTCCCAGAGAGGAATCTGTAGTACTGTTCAAAAGAAACTCTTTAAAATCTAATACACGTCAAAATTCATATGGAAACTCATTGTTGCCAATTTTGCATTTTAGCATAAAAGCACACACATAATCAAGGATATCAAAGACTTACTTACACCATTAAATTTTAAAAGATAATATTTGTATTACTTAAAATTATGAATATATTTTATCATAACATTTGTATTGCTTAAAATTATCAGTATATTTTACCAAAGTTTTGTCATATTTTGCATCAGTATTTTAAGCTTGTTTTATTTTTTTTTTAAATTTTATTTTCGAGAAGTAGAGTTAATTTCTTAAAGGTCTGTGCTTAATTAACCCATGAGAATTTCCGATTTTGAATATACTCTTCATTTATAATTTTTGCTTCGTTTTTCTCTCTAGTTTTGAGGTATAATAATTCTAATTTGGGGTCACTTTTTTGTAATGTGTATTGTAATAATTTACTGCTCTTTTCCTTTCTAAAATGCCTCCTTGACTACGCATTTATTTTAACATTTATGTTTTTTGTTTAGTATATCTACATTCATTTTTCTATATCTGCATCTGTATAATAATTAATGAATCTTAACGAGTATGACTAGGTTAAACAAGTTTTAACAACAAAAATGACAAAGGAGGCTTACATTTTTACTTAGGCATCGTGTGAACGTTGTAATTAATAACAGCTTACATTTTAAACTTCACTGTTATTTCCATCTATTTACAAAACTGTTTCCACTTAGATATATATTTATGCATTTCACTGTGTGTTACCAGTTTCAAATTTTAGAAATATAACCATTTATTCGATTCTACTCCCAGTCTCTCTAAAAGAAATGCCGCTGTAATTCCACCAGCTTCCTTTTTCTCCTATTCGCATATGTTTTTGCATTAAATTTCCTGTTCATTTTCTTAAAAAGGAAATGGGCAGAGAGGATGATAAATTGAATATGCTGATGTATAGCACTGTTTTTCTCAGTAAGGTTACGCTTAAATGTAGTTTCTGGAGTTATCATTCGGAGAAAGATATAGATAATACTAGAATTAAATGTTTTAGGGTCTTTCTATTTTTTACGTTGATTTAAAGGGGAGGAAAATGATCGTAAGCTATTTTAATGGAAATTTGCGGCAAAACCATATATTTAGTTAAACAATATTTTTTAAAATTTCTTTTTTAAATTTTGCTGCAAAAAAACAGTTTTTTCAATCACACGATATATATGTTACTACAAGATATTAAACTGTAAACAATAAATAAGACTGTCTGTTCAGTTAGTGTTTGATGAAACGTTATTATAAATATTGTATTTGAATACATAAAAATGCTTAAGTGTTTTAATAGAAGAAAGAGGTGAGATGATAGCTTTATAAAGCTGATAATTTGCGTATATAATAATTCGTCACATGTAAAAAAAGAATTACGTCATGTACGTAATTGTATAGTTACATTTTAATTTGATTATCTTAACGTTTTTTACTTAATTACATACATAATGACATTTTGATTTGATTGTGAGAAGTCCATAATTACCTACCTTCTCTAAAGGAGGGATGTTTTCGAGGAGGGCGTTTTGAGGGAAACAGGCTGGTATTTATGTTACATATGGATGAAAACACGAAATCTCGTATGCAATCAGCCCATCCTAGGATTTGAATCTGGGTCAAACTAATGATGTTATTGCTTCAAAGAGCCGAATACTTGGGACTGCAAATGTACATTAAGTTGAATAGCAATGCCCGTCGGCGATTTAGCTATTTGACCACGGAGAACGTTAGAGAAAGTGCACCACAGGGGGCGACCAATTTTATATACGCTAGACTGGGAAAGTTTGGACTCAGTTTTGATGAAGAGCACCCCGCGGTGAAAACTCAAAGGTCTGACCGTCTACCTATAGATAAGACTCTCGGCTCGCTCATATGCCCTTATATTGCATTACACCCTGTATACTTAAAATCCTTCATGCCTTCTCTGGGATTCGAACTCGGACTCCGGACACTTTGTTGGAATATTCCAACAAAGTGATAAAACAATTACTTGAATACTGATGACAAAGAATTAATAATAATTTAATCCTGTGTACATCAGATTGTTTCTTTCAGCCCGTAATGCACATGATTAATGATCTAACTACCAAAGATTAGATTGCACTTTATAATTTGTTTATCATTACTTATATTTTCTCCAATGTAGGGATCTGTGCATAATCTAGTGTTCAGATGAAAAATAAAGTAGATATACATAACTGTTTTATACTTTTCTTCCATATGCAGTAGAAACTAATCTGAATATACATACTCTTAGCTAAGTTTTATCGCTGTTGAGATTTTCTTTTCCTATCAAGAGATTTTATAATTTCAGCTAATGTGCTGTAATAATTTCAAAAAGAAACTTATCACTATAATAAAAATTCATTATTTCTTTGAATTTTGTAAATGAAACTAGATTTCCTTCGTTGCGTTAATTTTAGTCATTTTTAGAAGACAAAACGTTGCTCTTGAAACTATAACTTCTGAATTTAAAAGAAAATGTGAATTCATGTAATTGGTTTAAGCGCAAAATCTTGGAATGGACGATTTATTTAATGGATCTTTACAAATATCTGTATTTTGAGATATCAAAATTAATGAAATAGGACACTTAATTAATCGTAGTTATTACTGCAGACCCTCCATTAAGAACTACTGTCGTATATATGAATATATTTCAAACTATTAATGCCAGATCTTACATAAACTTCCTATATCTTCTCCTGCTTCCACTGCTTCTCTAATGATGTGTTATTAGGCATGGAAGTTATTGATTATAGAAAAGCTGTATTTATATTTATTTCAACAAATACCATTAACGACCATTTTCCTGATTGCACGCCATTAAAGGCTAAGAGTGATATTTAGTAAGATGACTTGAGCGTCCTTCACTTATTGTTATAAAATTGGTACAATCACGCGGGCCAGCATACGTCACATGCATTAATTAGCATTCAGTTAACTGTGATGGAATCATGTAGAGGAAATTTTTGGTAGACGGTAAGATTCTTTCTGTTGGTTAGCAATGTAATTAAAAGCTATGGTGTGCTCATTTGGCAAGCTATGGTGTGCTCATTTTTACAACAGTATTTTAATATTTGAAAAAAAAATGTACTAATTCTTTATTTTAAGAGTGAGTATGATTCTGAATTTATTTTGATTATGTCTTAATTGTATATATTGTTACGGATTTTGTATTTATTTAGCTATTTTTAGTAGAATTGTAATTAAAATTGTTTCATTTCCCCGTGCAATGCAGCGCGTGACGACTTTTAAGAGAAAGCGACGCCGAAAATGTAAAAATAAAGGAGTACGCGCATTTAATTAATAGATATCTCGTAATTGGTTTTGCTATCCAGAAAAATCGAGAAAATACCAGAATAGTCTCGTGCATGATTAAAAAGCTTATAAAAGCTAAAGGAAAATATCTGAATTCAGTTGTTTTAAGCGAACTGTAGTTGTTTACTTAGTGTTGTTATTAACTGTAGCGAATTCGCGGTGATATCGGATTAGCTTTCTCTGTACTTTGAATTTGAGTTCTGTTTATATTTTAGTAGCTTAAAATATAACTACTACGAGATATTGCGATATTGTGCGAATATTTCTGAGGAAATTTCAGCATCTTGACTTATTTCTTGGGATAAGAATACATTTTATTAATTTTTTTCAACTTGCGCACTCAATCTATTACTAACCCGTACGCACGCAAGAATGTAAATATCTTTATTATTATATTAAATATCTTCTTAAGTGTCTGTTTGTCGCCGATAGTTTATTGGTTGCTTGTGTAAC
This sequence comes from Stegodyphus mimosarum, assembly GCA_000611955.2. Lineage (NCBI taxonomy): Eukaryota > Metazoa > Arthropoda > Arachnida > Araneae > Eresidae > Stegodyphus > Stegodyphus mimosarum. The sequence continues at coordinate 219,690 of KK112784.1, read as the reverse complement.
TGTACTAGCCAATGGAGTGAAGTTGTCACGGCATTCAAATAGTAAAATAAATTTTAACACAATTGTTATCATTTTTTAAAATTAAATTATCATGGTATTTAAATATTTTTAATTCATACAATTATTGCTTATTATGCATTTAACTATATTTACATATGAATTACCTAGAAACTTGCAAACGTTGAGAAATTAAAGGAGACGAAACCAACTAACGAGTTGTGCGTAGTACATCTCTTTAAGTAGGTTTACCCAAGCTCTTATGCTAAATATCCTTTCGCGTAAAGAGTCTAAAATTTTGCCCGATTTTATTCCGACATTGTATTTTAAACTGAATTTTCAGCTGAACGCAAATTGAGCATGTCAGGGGGAACGTGAACGTTTATTTGCATTAGCAAACATCTGTTTTTGAAATGGTTTACAACTGAACGCAAATTGAACGTGTTAGGGGGAAGGTGAACATTGTTTGCATTAGCAATCATCTGTTTTTGAAACAATTTAAGGCTGAACGCAAACTGAGCGTATAAGGTGAACATTTGTTTGCATTGGCAATCATCTGTTTTACATAAAAACTATGTCTTAACTTCATTTCTTTTAAGAATGCCTCCTAGAAAATACAGCACTGAAGAGAAGAGAAAAGGAGCTAAAGCTGCACAAAAACGGCTTTCTCGACAAAAAGAAACCACTGAGCAAAGAAAGAAATGTACCGCCAGTGGTTTCCTTCATTGCACTCTAAGCAATTAAGCAAGCAGAAGAGGGAAACCCCGTGGGGCAGTAAGCAAAGGGGCGTCTTCGCATCCTGTCCTGGGCAATTCAGTTTGAATTAGCAGACACCTTTGCACAAATCATTTTAATTACAATATATAAGAAAAGAAAAAAAAAATCTGAAAGATTTCAGATTTTAAATTACGTCCAAAGGCGCGTTTTTTTAACGTTTCGTGTGCTACCTTTTTTATTAAATATCATGTACTACGTACTCAAACCATAAAATTCAGTTCAAAATCAATGTCGCAAAATCTTTAAAATGA
>KK112784.1:187100-218591 GCA_000611955.2 Stegodyphus mimosarum | reverse complement strand
ATAAAATCGATAATAAAGCAAATTTCAAATTCAAAATTAGGGCTTCCAGATGCCCATATTCGCAGTAGGATTACGTCATTCAAAATTCGATGGCTCTAGGTTTTATCACAATGCGAGAAACATGCATACATTTATGCAGATTTTTAATTTTTTAAAATTTAATGCAGAGCGATAACATTTAGTGGCAACAATTTGAAAAGTGAAACGGGCATTCAGAGTGAATCGACGCAAAATCGCAAAACGAAAGTAATAGTCCTTCGGGACTAAATCCCTTTGGACTAATAATATCTAGAACAGCGGTCATTTCGTATGACCGCCGGGTTTTCTAGTATATTATACGTAAATATATGTATGTTATATATTAAATACAAGCGTTATAAGTGGTATACGTTATTGTCCCAAAAGCGAATATTTGACAACACCATACTTTTTATGAATCCATGCGTTACAGACATGATGAGTGTTATAAGCGTCATTGACAAAATTTAAATATTTACGGAAATTTACAATAATATCAATTCTATTAGCAATTTGATTAGAAATTTGAAATGATTAGAAGAAATTTGATTGTTTAGAAAAAAGATACACCACAAAAGTGAGGATTGAGAGTAATAGTTACTCTGGCGCTAATAATTTATTCAAATCGTTGTACTTGAAATTACAAGTGATAACTACAAGCCTGCGTTTGGAAAAAAGTAAACAAAATAAAAAAATCGAGAGTGCTAAAATCATACGTTAATTAAAACACCTAAGAATGTGTTACAATTAAGTAAGTAATACATTCTAAACAAGGGAAACCTCCAACTTCTCTTTTGCGGGAAACAGCTGTCAGTCATGCCATAATTAGGATTACAGTGGGATGGGAGTGAAAATCCTCTTTTATTCTAATTATATTACTGCTCATTTTTTATTCACGAAATGAATCGTTTTCCCAAATGCAACGCAGTTAACTTTAAACAGAAAAAAGATGACAAATGCGGCTGAATAGCTAATTGTCGCAAGGGGAAGAAGTCATAATTGCATAAGCCCGCCAATCGTCACGTATTCCACCCCTTTTTTTAGTCTAATGTGAACCATGAGTGAAAGATCTGTGTCTGTTCCATCAAATGGAAAATCATTTTATTTCATGCTATGCTAAAATTACTTTCATGTTTAATTATTTTAAGCAACACTTTAAATTAATGAAAAGTGTTTGAGGAAAGCTGATTTTTTTTGTTTATTTTAATTTCTTAAACAGTTTTCTTGGGTGTATATTTCTTATAAGAATAAAGACAGAGAGAATTTTATGATAACATCCGTTGAGTAGAAATTGCGATTAATATAACTGAATTATGTACTTAAAGCATAATTTTATGAAGTTTCAGTTATGTACAAGTAGAAATTCTTCAGGTCTTACATGTATAATTCGCTATGAAATGTTTACTAAAATGTTTTAAGGAACCAGTTACAAGACTAAAAACACATTAATTGCTAAATTAATAGCTTCTGGTCTAAGATGGCGCTGATTATCTCTATTCTTTATGACTAAAAAACGAAGAATCGGTGAGTATATTTAGTTCTTCGCACTGTATAAAGACAACGGTATCTAGAGCCATCAAACTTTGAACGCATATATAGTCTTGCATCTCGAATGACATGTATATCTGAAAGCCCGAATTTTTATTTTTTTAATTTATTTTATGTCTTGTGCTAATATAGCGAATTTCATACATAAAAAGATTCATAAAATGAATATATGTTGTTTTCGGATGCAAATTGTTATAAAGATGCGCGCGCATTTTATAACGTCGAATATGAAAGATTAAAATTTAAAATTGCACAGAATAAAAATCTGAATTGCAAGAAAATTTCATTTTAAGAGGAATTTGCTGAGTGGTGTTTGGTGAGCAAAATGCTTATCACGTTCCTTAATGATATTTATTTATTTATTTAAAATTTAATTTTAAATAACCTCTTTGGTTTGGTATGCGTAATTTCTCAGATCAAATGCATCCCAGACAGAACGCCTAGTATTATAAAATGAAGCGGCTGCGAATATGCGAGTTCACACAAAACGCATAGAAGTGTAGGTCCGAAACTACGAAATTTGGTATACACCTTGTGCGGAGGGTGAAGGTATGCTTCTCGAAACAGGTTTTACAAAATTCGAATTAGATTTTCCTTTAATGTTGAAACGACTTTGTATGGATTTTCTCCACACGTATTCTTTGCTTTATGTAGGAACAGACAATCTCTGCAATTTGTTGTGAATCTTTAATGTAATTTACAGATTAAAAAAAACAGCTGCTCAACTCTTTGGGTAATTGAACCTTAATCAAATTTAAACTCTCGTATCCTAAAATGTAGGTCTCATAGTATCTTAAAATTTTTATGGTCACGTAGCTCATAAAATTTAAATCATCTAACGGTAAATTATATATAAACTTAAAATCAACTGTAGGTCTCGTAGCATCTTAGAATTACTTTATAAAAGACTACTAATAAAAAATATTAATTAGGCAGTTTTATAGAATTTTTTAGACAATATGATACAGTGCGAAGTGAAGCAGAAGTTTCCAGTCTTCACGACGTTGATAGTCATGCGAGCAAAGTAGCGAGGTTTTGTCCAGGTTTTCTATACTAGTACAAGGTTTGTTCTCGTGCGACGTCACTGACTCATAATCTTCTAAAAAGCAACTAAATTCTGCGTCCTCTTTTTCCCATTTCTATAAGTAAATGACGTCAACGTCGGGAGGAGTTGTTTGCTTACTGACCTCGATGACGATATGACATCATTATAGTTCCCATAATTGTTTGTTTCTCTTCATTTCAGTCATATTTATTTTTTTTTCCTAAGTAGTGATTTTTTTTATATACTAGTGGAGGTACCCGATGTCTATAAAGTTAAATTGAGAGTAATGCATCTAACAACAGAGAGAACGATACCTCTGCAATCCTTCTCTAATAACGATGCAAAAAATACGATTCATAATCCTACAGTTTTCAGTCTGATATGATTTGGAACTCACATAAAAATTTCGATAGAAAAATAAACTAATTCTGCCTCACTATATCAGCAACAATGGCACTCAATTTTTAACGATTTTCGTCTTTCTGATCAAATGGTCGTAAAAGCTCAAGTTCCATCCAATATTTCACCTATATTCAATTTTAGTCGCTTAAATGTGGCAAAAAGTTGATTATAATTGATCAGTTGGCAAAAAATTGATTATAATTGATCAGAAATCAATAACGCGAACAAACAAAAAACACGCAAACAGACATTCTTCTTTATATATATATATATATAGATTTTGTAAAACTTAGAAATTCTTTATTAACAAACTTTACGATTTGAAATGCAGGCAGTAGCAACACTTTTCGAAATAAGCATTTTTATACCCAACGCGCCAGACTGTTGTCACTCGGAAAAATAAGTGCGAGAATTAGCTTTTTCAGAGTTTTTAAATAATGTTTCAGCTAATTAAAGTCGTACGAAGATTTAAATAGTCGAAATGGCTTCCCATGAATTTTTGGAATCGGGGATAATGTATTTAATTTTTGGCAATGCTATTTTTATTTCATCGTAAAACTTGAAAATTTTTATTTTTTTTAACAAAATTTTTATTTATATTTATATTTTTTATTTTTTAAAAATTTTTATCAAACTCTAGGATTTGAAAGCGAGCAGTGGCAACAACGTTCGAAATAAAGGAGATTTTCATCTCCAGCTTGCGAGACTGTTGCCACTCGGAAAAATGAGGTCGAAAACTATCGTTTTTCCGAGCTTTTAATTAATATCACTGATTTGAGCTCCTTTGTTTTGGAAAAAAGTGAATGTCGACCTTTTCCAGGACAGAAAAGAATTGTAGAAAGTTTGGGGACGATAGCTATAACAGTGACTGAGAATTAGAGGACAAACAAAAACACAGACTTTCTTCTTTATATATATATAAATTTATCTAACCTTTACCTTCTTGTAGGAGTTTCTGGCATTTTGTAAGCATTATTTCTCTTTTCTTATGGAAGAGACTTCACTCACTGCAGGAAGACTACTTGCATGAAATTCTTATCTTATTTGATAAAAATTATTAAGCATATTACTAAGATCCATATTTCTAAGAATAAAGCATACAATTATCTTTTACAAACACCATATTGCGACTTGAGAGAAGTCCTCAGAATGAACTCGACAACACGGAAAACTACATGAACAGTTTGAAACACAGCGAAAGAAGAGTAACTGATTGGGCGAATGAATATCAACAGAGAAATATAAGGCTTAGAGAAGCTTAAACTAAAAACCTAATTTCAAAATACAAATAATGTTTTTTGCATAACTGGTAAAATGACATGAAATTGTCATTAAAATTTTCTTATTTTTTAGTCCAAAATGTATTTGGCGTGATTAACTTTTTACGTTCGTGAATCTGATACAACTCAGAAGCCAACGACACTAGGAAATATAGTTGAAACTATATTTTCTTGGACCTTTTAAGAGATAGTAGGATAGTTAAATATAAAATTGAGAACTTGTAAACCTAAGTCAGGAACACATACATGTCGTAGTCCGTTTAAATGTCATTCCGAGATAGCACGACTTTTGTTTCGACTTTTAAACAAGCGTATAAGGAGTTAGTTATACGTGTACCTGTTACATTTAGTTAAATAAAGAACGATGGTCACGAAAAAGATCGATAATATTTCCTAGCTCGTGGCAACAAACTTCTAAATTTGGCTCTATGATATTTTATCATTACTCAGGTTATCATTTTTATACATTGCATTTCAAAGTTTTAAGACTAAGCTCTTATTTAATTGAAAGTTGAAGAAAAACAAAATTCTTGCTTCGTACTCTTTAGAACACAATCTTTGTAAGATTTGGCATATTCATAGAGCTGCTGCATTCCTTTGTAGAAAATAAATTTAAGTCACTTTTTACGAAATAAAATTTAAGTCACTGTTCTGAAATAAAATTTAAATCACTGTTTACGTTTTGCTAAATAACTTTAGAAGTATTAAAATAATTACCTTTGAATTAAACCTTCACGTTAAGGAAAGAGAAAATGGGTTGGTGTTGCCATCTGGTGAACAAACACAATGACTGAGAATTATGAAGCTTTCTTTTGCTAGAAATTCCTTGACAGAAACGGAACTGTGTGACGGCGCAATGTAGTGCAATCGAAACAAGTTATTCCATTGATCATTTCTTACACCTAATATGCGAAATTCTCTTCAGAAGTCTGTCTATTATGGTTTTATAAAATGCAGATTTCACTGTTTGTTTCATTAAGAAGACACCGAAATTATCTTAGTAGAAATTTCGTGGCTATGGTGAATCATCTCCAGCCAGCAGATGATTGTTGTTTCGTTTCTGGATCATTTGCAAAATATCCAGTTCCATCATCAGTCACAATTATTTTGAAATATTTTGCCGGTTTTCACACTTTGCAGTAAAGGTTATTGCTTAGCGTTTGAATCAATGATAGGAGATGATCACTGGATCAAAGCAAATGACTAATTGCAGGAAATTTCTATCTGTAAGGAAACTACATTTCAGGACAAGTATGCTGGGATGTCCTAGCGATCATTTTGACATCCCTACTTACGTGTCCTAAAATATCAAGTAAGTCGGGGGCCACTTATCTTTTGGAAAGTTTGCTAGGATTTCTTAAAATTCAAACTTGAAATTTGTTGAAATTTAAAGTCGAGACAAATATGGCTCTAGTTTATCAAGTCTATTGATAGACATATAAGGTCTATTGAAAGTACATCTGATAGACAAATATGTCTATGAAATATAAACTGATAGACAAATATGTTAAAATTTAAACTTAATGGATAAATATCTTTTGAACAGTTTGCTGGGATTTGATAAAATTTAAACTTGATAGAAAAAACGTGCGTGTTTTGAGAATATAATGTGCTTTATATTATTCAAATACATGGCTTTTATTTCGTTTAGCATTGCTATTGGTGAAGATTTTGAGATATGATAAATTATCAGATTAATCGTCAATATATAATGAATCTAATGAAGTAATTTGTATAAAACTAAACTATACATTATGCAAAATTTATCACTACAAATCTTCGAATATGTACATTTAAAAATAGAGCATTATGTCTGATATATATATATATATTTGTTAGCTAATAATTAATATATGACATTGTTTCTTACTAACTTTTGTTTTTTCTGGTAATTAATATTTTACTTTATATTAAATTCTCAGTATGAGACTGCTAATTAGTAATTTTGTTTAATTCTAAATTACTCTTTGTTAATAACATTTACTTCTAATATTCAGCGTTTTCGATTTATGTTAAGTTTTTTAACATGTGATTTAAATCTCTTTATGAAGTAAAATACTGTTTATAATTCGTCATAGCAGATATCAACACACTACTTGCCTCAACCAAAGGAGAAATCCAATTACACTTCCGACAAATACTTCCGAGTTTTGAAACAGTAACCATATGTAATCAACGGAACAGACCATGCTATAATAACCTTAAAAGACTTGAAATGGAACAATTTGGAAACTCCGAAACTCCAGAAAGAAATTTTTTTAGAAACATTTTTTTTTCACTTTGGTAATCATAGTTTGCCTGAGGCTCTACAGGAAGTTACATTTCATAGTTCATTAAATACAACGCTGACGTTACCCCACGTAATAGAGTCATGGGTTTTTTTATTCTTTTCAACAAAGTGAAATTTCTTCTCAGTAGTGTGGACTACTATATTATTTATGGAACTATGCTGCAAAACTTTTCGGATTTTCACAAGTGCTTTTTATTATTCAGCAGGTTACTGTTATATCTGTGTCACTAAAATGTACCTTTCGCGATTTCCGGATATTATAAATTAATATAAAACTAAGACTTTATTTTATTTCTTGATAAAGTTTCTTTTGTGAAGAAAGGTGATTTTTGGAAATCAAAACTGCAGTCTTAAACTTCAGATTAAGGTCTAACACCTAGAATAGTTTACCATTAAAATATAAAACTATTAGAAAAAGTATTTTAAAAATTAAATTAAAACAATATAAGTTTAAAAAAACAAACTGCGGTCTTAACTTTCTATGAAGATTTCAATTTCACACCTGAAAGATATTTAAGCTAAGCAGTTACGGTAGCGATACTATTACTTTAAGAATTAATCCGACATAAATTAAAGGTATCAGATAAACAATCTGATATTTAAATTTAGCTTTTAAAAATGGCGATAGCAAATGTTGAAAACATTTTGCTGCAGTATTATTTCACTGTAAAGTAACACAATATAGGCAGAGGTGTATTTATTTGACAACAACCATAATAATAATATTAATGATAATAAAATTTTATTATTCTAGACATAGCTGTGTATTTAATTTAATGGATCGCTTCCATTGAAATAAATGCGTATACGCTTTCAATGCATATACAATGGAATACATACATGCCCGCTTCCATTAAAGTAAATGCCTGCGTTTAAAATACTAAAAGGATTGCAACAAATTTTCTTCGAAGTACCAGAAATTCCTTTTTTGGACAGGAAATAAAATCCCCCGAAATTTTTAAATTCACAAAGTACAGCATCTTTTCTAAACATCTGCGCTGTACTCATAACCAAAATCTTCCTTAGCTACCTTCCATACTAGATAAAATAAATGGCTTAATGAACGAATGTTTATGTGTCTGAAGTAAGTTACAAGTTTAGGTTAGGCTGACTGACCAAAGGAAAGATACTAAGGCTGTATCCACACAGGAGAAGGAATGCCTTCGTGAATGACATTTAAGAGAAACTAACTCATATCCACGTTACACTTGTGAAAAACCCTGAATTATCACATTCAGCCAAACAATTCGCCGGGATTCAGGCTCGGGTTGAGCTACCAACGTTCAGCGACTTTACCCCTCGGCGGCTGATGGATCCCTGAAATTAATCATACAACATATTTACTTTATATAAGCTAATATGAACGAAATAATTTGCATTTTAGAAAGATAAAATCTATAGTACAGAACGTTTTGAATATAAATCATATAATATTTACATTATTTAGCTAGTACGAACAAAAATGGAGTGCATTTTGGGCAGAGAAATCTTTAATCGACAGCGTTTTTAGGAAAAAAATTAATTGTTTAATATGCATCAAAGACCTTTATCACACAGAATCAACATTATTTTAACTAGCCATAGTTACATCCCTGGAAAAAAAATATGCTAACGCATATTAGCCGAAGTGAATTCAATTCTAAACACAGTTTCAAAGAACCAGTGATGTCGTGATCTTCTTGTCCTTTAAAAATAATGGGGGAAAGCTTTATGCTTTTCTTAATTTCTCGGTGAAAACTGCTTTTCACGATGTCATATTTTCACTTTAATCTTGGGGTCAAGAAAAAATGGCATTGAAAAAGAAAAAAAAATAGAATTATTATTTTCATCTACTCGGATATTTTCTCGTCTTTACTGAAAAGAAAGTTATCTTTCAAACTGTCACGAAATTCTTGGATCGAAGGAGATTGATATACCTCTCTTTCTTATAATGCGAGAAAGAATGTCTTTGATTTTGAAATCAATAGCCGCAAGAGTTACTACTTTTTAAATAATATTTTTTCGTTAACCTTTTTTTTTGTCTAAAACTACTTTTACACTTTAATTTATTAGCATCTTTAATTTTGTTCCACATTTGAAAGCTTCGAATTTTGGAATTTGCGCTGATCTACTAGCGAGTACAAAGCAAGAATTTTTAGTAGAATATTCTAGAGAAATTAGTAGAAACTCTAGCGAGTAGAATATTCTAGAGAAATTGCATAATTAATTGTCTTTTGAATGAATTTTCGTAGATCCATTGTTAAACTTATAAAAATCATCAAATAAGACAAATAAGATAAGCTTTCAGGTTACAAAAATTTGGTTACGTGACATCATCTAGTCAAAAATACGCTGAATGTAATTGTCTATATAGCTTTCAGGTGGTGCAGTTCGCACTGCTAATTACTGTTTTAATTAAACAGTTATCACGATTTAGATCTTTATCATCACGTTTCCTTTCCGTTTCTTCACTATAATACAAACTTAGTTAGACAATATTTAAGTCGAGGGTTTTGAACTGTAAGACAGAGCGTGTTTCTGTCTCTCGAGGCCACGTTACTAGATTTCGCCAGCTCTGATAAGTTTATAATTTTTCAGCTTTGGGCTGTTGCTACCGACGTTTAAATTATTACTTCGGTGTAAAGTTTTCAGCCAACTTCGCGTTAAAACAATTGTGTAGTCTTTGACTACTAGGCTAGGTTTAAATCTGAATTCGATTCTTACTTTAAGTTCCATCGCCACAAGTGATTGTTGATTTGTAAGCATTAGACGTTCATTTTATATTCAAGTTCTGATTTAATAAAAAGGTTATTTAAAACCTTTTCAAGACAGATATTTCTTTCAGCAGGAAAGAAAGAATGCTCTATCATTGGCCACTCTCAAGTAAAATGTAAATATATTTTTTAGACTGACTGTTATAATAAAGGATTCAGATAACTCATGAAATTTAGTGTAGGAAGTGAATATGAAATAACTATGAGTAAATAAACTTAGTACGAGAGTATTATGAACATGGTATCTAAAATCTCTCTGCTTGTTATGATAAATGTTTAATCGGCGGGAAAAGTTTTCAGAAAAATAGAAAACTATATGCGATTGTTTTGTTGTTTTATTTGTTTCATTTTTATCGCAAACTTTTTTTAAAGAAAAGCAAGCTATTTTTAAGGAAAAGAAGGCCTTACTTTAAAAATAGCCTTCATATTATTCTATCACTATTTGAGCTCACTTCATTACGTGTATCTTAAGCGAGTGTAATCGTTTCTATGAAAGCAACTCTTCCCACAACATGGTTACGCGATTAAAACAACACAGTTTTATGTAATATATTAATTACTTTATTTTGCTTTTATACTACCTTTCAGACAGCTCTTCAAATGAATGAATGAACAGATATTTATCGCATAATAGCCTTTTCAAAGCATACCTTTGTTGCAACTTTGAAAACATGAGGCGCAACAAAAGAAAATGCCTCATTGTTCTGTTAATAAGTATTGTACTACATTATAACACTTCTGTAAAGAGATTCAATAATTTCCTTCAAAACCAAATGACACAGATATAGGAGTATGATTAAACATACACTTAGCCCTTTTATTACTTCAATGCCGCCTTTTCTTCAAAACTTTTACGATCGCTCAAAATATCACATTTCTGAGCACATAACACAAAACTTATTCTACTATTCATAAGTTTGTAAAGAGATGCAATTCACATTTCATTCCACACTTTTAATTCCCTTAATTTTCCTATGAAAAGAGGCGCGAATTCAATTGGAAAAAAAGCACACCTAATTTTATAACTTAATAATAATCGTAATATTCCTAAGAAGGGAATCGTTTACAAATTGTTTTCTCGAAGCTATCAGCAGCGTCTCAAAAATGCTTCTATATGAGAGACTGGCAAGAATAATTAACTGTAAGCAATCGTATTTACTTTGTACAGACATTAGGTTATTTTGAAGCACGAGGTGTGAAAAATGAGCAATGCCCTCGCCGGGACACGAACCACGGACCTCTCGAAAACTCGTCGAGCGCGCTGACCACTACACCACGAATGCATGCGAAGAAGGCGGGAGAAATACTTTATAGCTTAATATTAATTAAAGTTAATAAAGCCATAATTATTTACTAATATAATTTCTCAAACTGAAAATGAATGTAAAATTTAATGAATTCATTTTCTTTACAAAATTAGTATTATCACAAAAGTATATATATGCTTGAAAAACACAGTTTTAATATAATGCTGTAAGCTTTATACAACTGTTTTATGTTAATTTTTCATTGTACTTTCTATTTGTCTGTCAACCAAAATCGGAACGCAAATTATGTAAAGCTTAACTAGAGAATGCAAACAATACTTAGTCTTAATCGGTAATGTCGCGTTAACTATTCGGCTTGCGCGTCAACTACCATAATCAATGCATCCCGAGTTATAGCCAGACTGAATGTTGCTAAGTGCTTTCATTTAAAGTGCAGAATCAGAATTAGTCAGAGATGAATTACATTAGACATGATGCCTCATGATCGTTTTGGTTACACTTGTCTATTTTATGCAAAGAAGGACAAGAAGAATACAGACCATAATGATACCATTGTCTTTGAAATGGAAATGTTGGACAAATTTGTGTTTTAAAATAACATTTTTTAGCTGAGCCGGATGAGGGTCAAGAAATAATTTAAGTTATGAATTTTTTTTCAGTTAGTTGCGTTGGACGGTCATTAGGTTTTTTTGATGCTGGAGAGATGAAAAATGTACAAAGCGCTCCCCGGGACTTGAACCTGGTCCTCTTGAATACGCGTCGAGTGTGCTACAGTTAACCACAAAGGCATGCTGGAAGGAGATAGCATAACAATATTTAAATAATTAATTCAGCATTATTATTAGTAATAATTATACTAATTTCTTTTCTATTATCATCAATCGGGAAGTGTCCGAAGAGTATATTCGAAGAAAATATGTATTATTATTTCAGATTACATTATTCTCTTCTGGGACTCTTTTTTCCAACTTTTCCTCAGAGAGATTAAATACAGTCGTGTTAAAAAATAAGCAATAAACTCTAAAAAATCGTACGAATGTAAAAAGAGAAACTTAAGCATACAATTTATATATCAGGTAGTGGCTGAATCGTCGAAAGCAAACAGGCAACTAAAATTAGCATAAAACGCAATCCCACAGTCACACCACAACGCCTTAAAAATGGGCATGCCGGATCAATCCGTTAGTTCGCAAACAGCGATAGTTGCGTGTTACCACATAGCGAAAAGCGATAGCGAGAAGCTATGGCGAAAAGATATAGCGAAAAGCATTAGCTGAAGACACCATTTTCTCAATGAAATCCGCTGGAGGGCTGTTGAAATGTCGGAAGCTGGTGCAAGCCAATCCGCTGCAATTCAACTCTCTTGCAACAGAGTTGAATTGCATCTTCGTGTCATCAATTGTCTGTGGAATCCTTATCAAAGGGATCAAAACCCTTGTAGAAGGTAGATGAACGCTTTCTGTTGCTAAGTGCAACACACCGTAGATCACTAACAGAACGTCAGCTCATGCCGCATTTCTGTTACTGCTGTAGGACGGGGCCATAGCCTACCAGACTATGTGGAGTCGACTGTCTGAAGGTGGAGTGTACGCCTGACGACCTGTTTTTTTGTGTTCCTTTGCTCCCATCGCATATTAGACGTCCTGAATGTTGCCCATGAATATCTCAGTTGGGTACCAGGACAGTGATGCTACATTCTCGTTACGCATGAGTGTCGTTTTAAAAACCAGAACGATTCCCGAAAAGCAGTGCTATAGCGAGAGCCACGAACATGCTATCGGGTCCCCAACATCTTCGAAAGAGACCATTATAGAGGAAGAGGCTTACTTGTATGGGTTGGGATAATCAACGAACGGCCTCACCGACTTCTACGTAATTCCTAGTGGTTCCGTCACAGCCGTCCGATATCGCGACGAAATTCAAGACACTCTTATGCGTCTTTTTATCTCTGCAATGCTTACCGAGGCGATATTTATAGACAATAACGGTCGCCTGCATGGAGCTCGAATGTTGCGGAATGTTACACTGCTCGACACTGAAAATGCAACACCAAGAAGGAATGGTCAGAAAGTGATGAAATTTGGAAAAAAGACTGAGACAGCAAGCAGCAATAAGTGGTTTTTATTTCAAAATGATAGTCAGAATACAGAGCGAGAACAGAAGGATAGAACAATCGGCTCAGTAGAACAGTGAGACAGTGACGGAGGACGTGGCCACCACCCCTTTACTATTAAGTAAATTAGCATATAGGGCTGCGTCCGCCCTTATCCAGAGTAAAGCCAGAGAGGCCACATGGGAGGTTTGCACAAGGCGCCCAAACCCAACGCCTGGACCATCCGGTTGGCAGTTCCGGGAACCAAATTCCACCGGGTAGACTCCCGTCCAAATTGCCCGGGTCCAATGTTTATTGAATCTTCAAAAATAGCATTGTACATGGCTAAACAAGGGCAGATATACATTTGTAGTTATTTACATGCTTCTGTTAATACATATTTGCTGACATACAATCCAGTGCTGTTACATACATATACTTTCTAGATACCTACATGACATTATCTTAATTTGCATTGGAATAATAAGACAGAGCCAGTATATACACCTAGAAAAAAAAATTTGAACATACATTAGAACACGCTTGCTTACACTATACACACACATCGCAGACATATCTAGATTACTTATGCTTGAATGATACTGATTTACATTGAAATTGGCTGACTGGCTGACCAGTTCTGTTACATACATATGTACATATATTTTATACACCTGTTCTATTTCATACATATTCCTTAGTAAATACTTACGATGCTATATACAAATTGAAGATACACCTTATAAAGCAGTACTGGTGTATATACCTTAATTAAATATTCATAATACTATACTCTGTCTACATTCCTGGAGCAGACCAAACTACTTACATAAGTAGAAAAGTTTGTAGAGTGTGCGTATATTAAATGCCTGCGCGTTTTAAATGAGTTGCATTTAACTAATTATAGTATACACACGTATAAGCCTATCTTCAAAAATTGATTGACGCAAAAGGTCCGTTAAATCATTTAGGGCGTGATTGACATATCACAATATTTACAGAATTTATCAGATCTGTCTCCACGTCGACGCCACACACGTATGCGGCGACTGTCACTGGATAAACAGAAGCTTTACTCATCTGAGGACACGACGTTTCGTCATTCTGTCATCCACATCGCTCCAGTCCGGCATCATTCTAAACGTTGGCGTCTATGCTGTGGGGTCAATGGCAGTCTTCTTAACGGACGCCGTGAGTGCAGGCCACGTTCAACCAATTGACGGAAAATGGTTCTCGTCGACACGGGAACATCCAGGGTATCTTGCTGCAGAATCGCGGTACAAGTGACTTGCGGGACCTCCACAACTTGTCGGTGGATGCGTCGATCCACGCGTTCTGACGTCACTCTGGTTGCACCTGCACCCCTCCTTCTTCCCATATTTCCTTGTTCCAACCATGTTCGCCATAGCCGATGCACCGTACTCGCATCCATGTGGGTATCAGCTGCGATTTGACGTAAGGACCAACCCGCCCTCAGTCCGATCACCATACCCCTCGTAAAATCGTCTATTTGCTGGAAGTGCCTTCGTTGACGGCGGCCTCGCATTCTCTCCTATTACACGTATACAAACCAACTTTCTTTGATAATTGGTCTGGCACAAATAACGACACGAATATTGCCCATTCTGCACGTTCCTTCCCTTATATCTTACTTCACGTGCGTCGGAGAGCTGCGCATTTCACATCATTTGCATAACTCAGTGACGTGCGTCTACTCTATAATTTTCATAAATTTCTGACCACTCCTTCTTGGTGTTGCATTTTCAATGTCGAGCAGTGTATATGGAGGGTAAAACCATTCTATATCTTCCGCGGCCAACAAGATCACCGGGCCAGAATCCCATACAGCATGTGTAAGACATGTTGGGGTGACGAATAGCAGGTCGCATAACGCCGCCAGACAACCTCCTCGAGCGCCGACTTGCTTTATGAAACTGTTACAACAAGCGATCAAAGGCAGAATTGCCAGCTTACTTCGCCGTTGTCAAGCATGCATTTCAGCTAGAGGATATCATGCGCGTTATTAGCATGTTGTTTCCACTGCACGTTCTATTGATCCATTTGGTCTTTCGCAATGTGATGTCGTAATAGATGTGCTTTTGTATGTCTGTGCTTCATTGTTTGCTATGTAGTCTAGTAATGCCACACAGGACCTCTTGGATCAATTTCATACATATCCATTAAATAGTTTTTGTTTTATTCCGTGTTTTGCGATTTATGCTTATTTTTTTAGCAGGAGTGCATATACACGTTGTTGCGATAGATTTCAATTTAATAAATTGTTTTGTGTTTTACAGCATTTGATTTAGAATATTCCAAAGTAATTCAATTGTTAAGAAAAAAATCCGAATTTCTAAAATGAATCTTAGTTTTCTTAACAGCGAAGATCTTGACAAACTCAGAAATATATCAGAATTATTCATTTATAATCGCTGATATGACAACATTTGATTATATACATATATACATGTACGTAACTTGTCTGAAATTTTCCGACCTAAAAAAGAAAAAAATATTTTTTCTCTACAATTACCTTTACGTTTCGACATAGTCTCCTTATAAGTTTACACACTTTATCCAGCAATGCTCCCATCCTTTTAACCCGCCGAAATAATATGTGGAATCTTTCTCTGTAATTTTTCTTCATTTGACGAAATTCTTGTTCTTTTAAGTGTTTCTTTCAGCTTATCAAGAAAGAAAAAAAAAGTCACCTCGTGCCGGGTCTGGCGAATAGGGCAGGTGGTCAAGCAGTTCAAATCGTAAATCATGGACTCTCGCTGTTGCAACTTTGAGGTGTGAGTTGGAGCACTATTTTGGCGAAAAAAGTTTTTTTTCTTTTGCAAATGAGGCCGTTTTCCGTAATTTTTGCCTTCAGTTTATGAAGTAACGTTGCATAGTATGCTCCGGGAATGGTTTTCTCTTTTCAAGATAATCTATTGAGACAGTATCCATGAAACAGTATGCAGGCTATCCCATGAAACTGTTGCCATTACATTCCCAACAGAAGGAACAGTTTTTGTCATTTTTGGAGCCGATTCTCCCTTTGCAGTCTCTTTGCATTCTCCCTTTGCAGTTTCCTGTATTTTTTTTTCTGGGCTGTAAGGATGAATCCAGGTATCATCTATGGTGATTAATAGTCGAAAACACTCCGATTTATTGCGCCAACAAAACGGTGCAAATGCTCATTCGGACACGTTTTCGGTCGAAAGTGAGCAAACGCGGCACCCAACGTGCAGCCAGCTTGCGCCTATCTAAATCTTGGTTCAACATGTGGCAAACACGTTCTAAGGACGTGGTAATAGCCTCTACTATCTTTCTGACCTTGATTCGATAGTCGCCAGCACCATTTGGTGAATTTCAGCGATGTTTTCTTTACTGGTTGTAGTTTTTTTGACCGTCCTGATCGTTCCTGTTCTCGTTTACTAAACATTTTAATTTTGAATAGACGTTAAACCCTAAGACTATTTATTATTAAATTACATTAAATTACATTAAATGATGCATTATGAT
This sequence comes from Stegodyphus mimosarum, assembly GCA_000611955.2. Classification (NCBI taxonomy): domain Eukaryota; kingdom Metazoa; phylum Arthropoda; class Arachnida; order Araneae; family Eresidae; genus Stegodyphus; species Stegodyphus mimosarum. Next base: position 202,385 of record KK112784.1, on the reverse strand, counting down.
ATATACGTTCCATGCATACAATTTTGACTTTCAAAACTCTAACTATGTTCAGTACTAAGAACCATACGTAGCAACAAATCTGCAACTAAGGTAATACGTAATAAGTCCGTACACGAGTCTTCCAGGTTAAAAATCAGTAGTTATTGCTTATATTTTTTACATTAACCGCTATATATTTAATTGGAATGAAATCAATAAAATTTTTTCTAATCATGAAGAAAAATGGCGAAGTAAAAACGATACGTTCTGTTACGTGCGTGTGGGTTCCTAACGGATTGATTGCATACGGAACCGATGATAGCTGGATGTAATTTATTTTTCCACACTTTAAGAAAATTTCATGTTACATTACACAAGATATACTTTAAGTTACATATAATTTCACTAAAATTATTTACATATACACAAAACTCGTAATAATTCTTTCTTTATTTTGAGAGAAAGATAACAACCCAATTTAAATTGGAAATTCTCTTCAAATGCCTGATGTCATCAACAAAAACTACACTTATAAAATAGCAAGTAGTATTTTAGTAATCAAATTATTTCCGTTTTTCTTTGCATGGTGAAAATCAAGTCTCAACTAATACTGGAAGTATGCAACACAGTGAGGTAAAAATGCCATTACTATTCAGTTTAAAATCTTGAATGAATCATGACCGTTTAGAAAGTTAAAAACACAGTAATTTTGAAAGTCGATCAATTAAGTCGATTAACTGAAAATAAGCGCACATAAAATTGATCTTATTTTTCGCTTCTAATTTTTTAGCTTATTAAAGTTAGCGTTTTACACTCAAGAAACGTTTTGGTATGCTAAATTTACTTTTATTTTAATATATAGAGAATAAATAATTCTAAGTATCTTTCCTTATTCTCCATCTTCTTACTGTGTATTACTCTGATTTGTGAAAGTAAGTGTACAACTAATTTCAACAGATCCATTGTTGAGGTTTTAATATGAAGTTATCTTTAATGGTTAAGAAAGAAAAGCATTATGGACATTATTAAAGCTTTCAGTTCAGGAAATTTTGTTTGATCAACTAAAAGTATTTGTGGATCAAATTTCAGCATTGTCAAAATCGTCACTTTTGTCCTTAGTATGTATGTTATTCTTTTGTAACGGCATTTTATTGAATGCTTCAGAGGATACTATTACGTTGGAAACTCACTATTCAGAGAGAAAAATATTGATAGATATGAAATTGTTTCTCTTTTTCAGTTATATAAAATGCATATCCAGAAATCAGATGGTACACAAGTCATATAAAAAGCAACTACAGTTATTTATATTTTGTTAACAATATTAATATAATTTATCCTTCTTCTGAATTTTGATATACATTTTTCATTTAAATTTGAGTAGCTACATTAATCAGGATTTCTCCAACATTATCTGTAACATACACAACATTGTTTCTTACAGTTATTTGTAACAGCACCTCATAAAAAGCATTATTTGATTACAAATTTTAAGGACATATTTTAAGCTTTTATAGAGAGAGGTGGCTTCAAAAGTTTAACTTACTTTGTTAAATAATATATGTCTTTTATGCATTTAATACCCAGTTCGAATGCACCGATGTAACTCTCGTGACATTCTTTATTTTATGACCAAAAAGTAAAATATTGGCATGTTGCTTAGTGATATCCTTATGTTCAGCAAGGATTTATGAAGTACATTTCTTACTACTTACGACTAGATATCTTTTAATATGTGTTTGTTTGAATATTGTTAAAATTCTTCAAATTAAGCTATTAATGTTCTAAGTTTCACAGTTATAGTATAATTGTCATATAACGAAGTTTAAGAATCAGTGAATATTTTATAACAAAATTAATTTAATCACACTTATGTGCATTAAATAACAGGAAAAACTCACTGCGTTACCTAGTTTAAAGAAAGAGAGGTTTTATATAAATAATCAATAAGTAATAGCTAACCCTTGAGTAATAACATATTTTTTCTGGCGTATTGAACGGGAAAAACATCGCTCAGGAGCATTCAATTGTAATATTTGTTTACATTGGCGTGCAAACTAGGCGTCATCAGTGCTTGAAGTTTATTATGATTTCTCACCGATCTGGTAAATTTTACAACAAGGGTTAGTTAATTATATCTTGACGTAAAAGTGGCAAATTATAGAGAAGAATTTATAAATTTTATCTTTCTAACAAGTATCGTGCTTGTAACTTTATCTCTTTCCTAGAATGAGAAAATATTAAGACAGGCGTAATAATTTACTCTTAGGACGTCCCTAAAAGTTATATTATAAAAAACAGGAAAGCCATTAGCAAAATCTCATTAACAAGGTTGAGATTGATATGTAGATTTTGAATATGAATAATAATTCTTTTATCAATATCTCAAAGAATACTGAGAACAACAAAAGTATATATTACGCAAAGCTTTGGTTCACAATGGTATTTCATTTTTATTTATGTTTTTGAGCTCTAAACATGGAACCGTATTTTGGGTCAGCCATATTAAAACTATGAATAACAGAAATTACTTTTAACAAGTTTCAAGCAGTTTAATCTGGGTAATATTTTCATTTGGTTATATAAATTAACAGCATTTAAAACAAAAAGAATATACTGTAAATAACAGAAGAATAAACATTATTGGAAGTGAAAACACTAGCTTGTGAGTTACATTAAAGAATCTATTTTAAGAGAACTTGAACAATGTCACTGACTCGAAACTCGTAAAAACTAGGATAGAATTAAAAAATTTGTTTGTGCAATATTTACATATTTCATTTTACACACAATTAAATGATATAATTTTGCGAATAAAAGCAACTGTCCAATAATCTGACATCATTTGCTTTTGTTACTTTTGTCCCGCATACTTTTATTTTTCTTAACCAGGTCTATTTTTACCCTAATGTTTCCATCATTCAATAATAAACAAAACAAAACCCTATTAATCCGTAACCTGTTTAGTCCCACCTCCAGCCAATCGGAAGTCGACTATATCATATTAAAAACATTTGGTTCCACATCTGTGAAGATTATGTATTTTAAAAATTCGTTGTGACAGTCATAAACTTGCCGGCATTAAATTGTATTAATTAGTATATTGTAGTATTAATAATAGTATTAATTTGGTATAATTAAGTGGTATATTTTAAGATAATGACACAGGAAGTTGAATTTCTACTTTATCTCTTCAGAACATATTTAATTAATTGTAATAATAAACGCGTAGAAAATAACTTGGAATGATTGAAGCATAGCAACAATTAAGCTTTTAAAAGATAACAACGGTTATAAAATGAAGATCCGTTATAAAAAGCTATCATCTTAATACGTTACTTTAAAGCAAAACAAATACTGTGGCCCATGGCAATAGATTTATATAATTTAATTTGAAATCGTAATCAACGATTGAAATGTTGCACGGCGACAATTGTCATAAGCAGAAGCATGGAACCTATAGGGATAAAACATTATTTTAGAGCTCAAACAAAATACTGACTTGCTGAAAATAAAACAGAAATATTTAACAGCATGTACGAAGTTGTCACATGTTCGTTCATGTAAAGCAAATGAAGACGTATACAATGATGACAGTCTTCTGCCAGAGGAAGCCATTAAAAATGAATTGAAATTTTTTCCGAACTTCTCGCATCTTTGCTAGAGAACGAATATAAGTCTTTATGTTATATTGTACTTCAAAAAACTAACAGACAAACGGGTTTGCTGAGCAGTATGGAAAAATGTCATAGAAAAAGGAAATACAATTTACAAAATCTACAATAATGAAGTCAAAAATCCGTGTAAATGAAGACTGCCGCTTCAACATAAAGAATACAATGATTCAACACAAAGCAAAGGTAATTCGATGATTTTTACTTTTACATATGTTATACTTTCTAGTACGCATTAATACTATGTCATATGACTCTTTCAGTAAAAGCAAACACAGATGAAAGTTCTACACAAAACTCACACAAAGAAATCTCTAATTAGTAGGCTCCTGGTCCTGTCACTAAGGAACTTTTAAATACTTGAATACGGGTTAGTAATAACTGAATGCACATAGAACCGATGACAGCTTAATAACCCAAAAGAAATATTTTACAGCTCTGCAGCGTTCCACAAAAATACTCATACAGCTCTTCTTAGTACCACAGAATATATTCTTAATATCACACAATCAATAATTACACTTCAAACTACTAAGAAAGTTAAACACAACACAATGCAAAGAGCATCTACAGAGTGAAGCTCACGCGGAGATACCTCAGTACTGCGAACTAACGCTGAACTAAGCAACAACTGAGAGCAAATGCTCTTTCCGGTCTTATACAGCTTTCACTTCGCAGCCGAGAAATTTCTGCTAAATTCCATATCTCCAAATTACTGGAAGTCATTTACTGGTAAATTTACATCTAAGGGCGCGGTACGGTTACAGTTGAATATATGATCAATTACAGTACTCATTACGGTTACATAGAGACCGACAAAATTGTCGTCAAGTTTGCCGACTTTCGGGCATTTATCACAAAATTTGGCTACAAAAATTAGTCGCCAAAAAACATTGACAGCTTGGGGCCAGTTTAGCGGGACACAGTTATTCAATGTTACACAGGCTTGTCCCTGTACTACTAATTTTCCGGCAGATCGTCTTCTATTTCAAACGTTTAATGTTACATTATACAAAAAATAATATCATAGTATCACTTATAATATCACTTATAATATCATAGAAATGATACAAACGGGACAAAATTCGGACAATATGAATACAGTTCTATTATATGCAAAAATTGGTATTGTGAATACTTTTAAAATTATATGAATAAAATCATTTCACGTGCTTAAATTGATTTCAAAAATCATAACTAAACTGTAATTTCTTTACATAAAAATCCTACTAATAATCCGATGTTCTCTGATGACATCTTTTAGCTATTACTTTAGAAAATCTTAATTCGTGGCTGTTATTAGCAACTATCGTATGCTATTGCCATTTAGACTTTAAAAATTAAAAATTTTATGTACTTTTGACCTATGACAGTTTTTTTTATTTGTTTCATTAATCAAGTTGTAGAGTCATTAGGTTATTTGGAAAGCAAGGAGAGATGAAAAATGAGCAATGCTCTCGCCGGGACTCGAACGACGGACCTCTCGAATACTCGCCGAGTGTGCTGACCATTACGCCATGAAAGCACTCTAAGAAGGCGACCAAAAATTGACCAAAAATTAATAAAAGCTTATAATAGAAAATTCATAAATAACAAGGAAAAAACGGAATGATTAGAATATAGGTTATTAAAATCTATAAAAATGTAACAAATACAATTTTTTGCATCATAACAGTTATTTCTGAACACTGCACACATATTTTGAAAAAATAATATAATATAGATTAAATTCCAGATAAGCCAAACTGCTAGCGTATTATTAGCCTTACAGAACAGTTCGGAAAAGGAAAAACAAGTTACTGCAAATTTTGATTAATTTCAAACTGTGGGGGAGCCGGAATTAAACTTCATGGCATTCAATTTGCGCACGATCAAGGTATTCTATAAAATAATGATATTAATACGTATGCATAAAGTAGTTACTGCAAAAATTATGCTGTATTAAACATCGTCAAATAAAATGAATATGGTTGCAACATTTATTTTCTTCAGAAGCTAAAATTCTAGATTTTTCGAGTAAAATGAAGCAAAACTATATCACGCTTGAGAAACTTTCTCTTTCGAATTAAAGTGCGTATCTTACAGAGAAAATGTCAAAGGAAAAAATGAAATACAGAAAACTTGCGATACCTCATAAAGTAAAAGTATCAAAGCTTCCATTCAGTTTATAAATATGCGAAAAAAGAATTTCGGCGAAAATTGCTGGAACAGTAAATCATTTTATTCGTTTTATGTCCTTGACAGTCTACATTCGGACTTTTATGCTTTGCAGTTTACTACTCTGTTTTTCTCTTTTCCTTCGTTTTTTACAGTTTTTGACTATAAAGTTAGAGAGGTTTGTAGCTGAATCATAAAGGCACAAATATGGAATACAGGTGCTTAAATAAATGGATTTATTCCATAAGGGTGTCCTTTTATTGTTTCCATAAGGATATCGTTTTAGAATGTTTTTACACGCTATACAATACTTTGTCTAATAACACATGCAGTTAATTAAAAAATGTTACGTATCTTTACAGAAAAAAATATTGAGAAATTCTTTTAGTTTCAGAAAAAATAAAAGAATAATCAATCAGATTCATGTGAATTACTTTCTTAGATTTACCAATGCCCAAGCAGTAAAATCGCTGAAGAAACAAGCATGGAATTATCCGTGGCTTGTCCTATGTATAACGTGAATACAAGTAATTTAATTAAAAAACGTCCTCCACGAATTCATTTCTATTCTTAGGCAGATAACCCTGGGGTGCTTTACTATAATCTAAATAATTCTGACAGTAATCAAACTTACCTTACAAAGAGATAACTTAATCAACTTACTTTATTACAAAATATGAGGGAAGTGGATCTGCAAATCATCCTAACTTAAATATTAACCTGAAAATGACAAAAATATATTTCGTGAGCACAATTTTGAGATTTGTTTCAATTGTTAAAGTCCCTTAGCACTTCTCTAACCTGAGCTAAAGCTTTAATGATAAATACTGTTACACACAAGTCGTTACCAACTATGATCAGAGTGAGAGATTGCTTTCATTGTTTTTCATGCTAGCTCTGAAAAACTTTGCTTTCAAATCGGTAACAGCCAAGGAGAAATGTCTCAAGACGGTAATTTTCAGGATATCTTCCAGAAGTTTTCTGCAGAGGTATAACTTTATGTATGTTACTAATGAAAGGAGAACAAACATTTCACTAACTGCGGCAGTTTTATTTTACGGGACCATATAAAAACATAATTTTAATTTTTACACAGCTAACCCCTTTTACCACTTATTTAAGTAAATCTATAGCTAAATGAATATGTAGGATTAATAGTTAAAGGAAGAAAAGCCACAAAGCTTCTTTAACACCTGTATACAGTTTCTTATATTACTGAAGATGAACCACTACCCATAGAGAAAAACTTATTTATTATTTTATTTACTATTTAAACTATTTAAAATTAGTTAGAAATAAATTATACGATATGTATATTTATTTATATATAAAATGAACCATTTTTTTCAGCGATCTAATATTATCCTGAAAGGAAGAGTTATGAGTTAAAATCCTGATGTAAATAATTGCTTTTAAACATTAAATGAACCTCTTACATCTGAACAGTGTTTAAATTACATAAATCTGTGAATACCTCGATTGTTGACAAAGTGTGTTTGCTTTTTGGATTCATCTAGTTGCTTCGCTAGAATTAAATAGATAAAATAAATAGATAGAATTAAATTTAGTAGTTACTACTCCATGAAACGAAACAAATAATAATAATTTTTTATGATGATCATATACATTACATTTGGCGATTGACATTTTGCTGAAATCTCGAGGAAGGCAATTTAAGAATGATTTGAGATATCGTTTCTAAATGACAGATTTAAGTTTAAAAGATGTAAAATGCATTCAGTGTTCATGAAATTACAGAGTTTCGTTTGCTTTGGGAGCATAAACCATTTTAAACTCCTATCAGATGTAAAGCGGGAATTATTATTGTGCCTGAAATAACTACAGAGACTTGAGAGGGTTTAACGTAATCTCTTTATTAAAATGGAACTTTTTATTGCAACATAAACCTATTTCTTGTGCTAACCACACTTGTAACTTAAATAACAGTCAAATTCAACTTTAAAATGTAGAGGACTGTAGACGGCGATTTAATTGTTAGTCAAAGACTAAATAATTAAATTTAAATCTAAGCTGCCTAAAAAACTTCAAACGGTGTATCAGTTCAAATGCCAGCAGCGATAACACAAAGCCGAATAATTACAAACTTATGAAAGACAGTAAAACTACCTAACGTGGCTTCAAGGGACAGAAACACGGAGCTCTTACAATCCTAAAACCTCAGCTTAAGTACTTTCTACTGAATTTACATTCTCGTGAAGAAATAGAAAGAAGAAGTTATAGTAAAGACTGAAATTAAATATCTGATTAATTTAAATAATAATTCTTACAATAATAAGGAACTGTTGCCATTTCTGATAATGTTACCATGTTTAGTCGAATATAAGACTACTTTTGCATTTTAGCATAAATTTTAAGCAATAAAAATATTAGTGAATTTCTTATAAGATCATGGTTCTGTATTAAATTAATTTTGTTTCCTGATTTTAGTAAAATGTGAGCCAATTAATTAAATACAGTGTTTTACTAGGTATATGAAAGAAATTAGCAAATACGAATTCTTTATTAATTATTTGTTTTCAAGCAAAGCGGTAATCAAGTCTAAACTGCCAGGTGTAAATTGCAGTCTCTTAATTAGACATGGCTTTTAAAATTAGCGATGGCTATGTAGTTTATATATACTGTAATTATCTGTTTAATATAGTCTTTCAAAAGGGTAATTATTGTAAATAGTGCGTATAAACCAGGAATAAAGGCCGAAGCTTATTGCGAATTCTTTAACTTATTGTTACTGTATTGAGAATTTATTATTATGATTATTTTTATATTTTACAACTTTATTGTTACTATTTTGCACTCTATATTTTTACTCTGCTGTGTGTTTGCAATAACTATTTATTGTACAATCATAGCCAATTAATTATTACTTTTATTGTCCTTTTATTATATATATTATTGATAATTATTCTCATTATAATGAATAGTAAACATATTAAAGCAATTTAGCATTAATAATTTGTATATTTACTGCAGCCATACGTATAAAGCAAATTAAAATAAAAAATATCCTGAAAATTTATCACGTATTCAATTCAGAATAAATCACATAGAAAAAGCGAAAAAAATCCAAAAGCACAGTGGCAAATCCAGAAGCATCGATTGCAATAAAAATAGAAGGTGCACATTTATACGTTATAGCAGTCCTATATACAAAATGTCACCGTCCTGAGGCTCCTCGTTTTTGAGTTATGCGAGATACATACATACATACGTACGTACGTACGTACGTACGCACACACGTCAAGAAAAGGTCTCTTCAGAATCCATTTTAAATCAGTTTTATAATTTTTTTGGGGAAAAAGAGTCCTTTATTCTGTCCTTACGTACAGATGTCATGCAAAAACATTGTTAAATTGCATTTGATAGCAGTCAAAATGGATATTTTCGTTGAAAAATAATACTCGTAACTTTTCGAGATTACACTACTTCCTTTTTACTTCGTACAAGGAAACAAAAACAAAGTTCATAAAGTCTGTATATACAAAAAGAAAGCATGCAACATAGCAGCACCAAAAGTTTTAAAATGAAAAAAAAAATATTCTCCAGTGTAGTAGCAAAAAAAAATTCTCCTGTGTAGTAGCAAAGTTAAAATATGTTAAGTAATGAATTTATATAAACAACGGATTTTTAACTGATTTAAGACAGTAGAATCGGCATCATTAACCCATACAAATAGTACAATCTGAAATAAAACCTCTAGTATAAGATGATATTTGCGAGAATTGACAGGAATAACATGAGTAATGATATCGATTAAAACACTTTATTTTCAAGCCTGTTATAGTGATCAAACATGCATGCACAGAAAGTTTTAATTAAAAATTACATAAAACATAAGAGAATTACATATTATAATGATCGATATTTGATTTTTGATACTATCGGATAGTGCTTTTGTTTTAAACCATTCATGTAGGCTTATTTTTCATGTAGAATATAATGTGATAGGGGGTTAAGAAAAAAAAAGAGAAAAAGAAAGAGCTTGTAGCTGGTGAAACTTTCAGTTGTGGACTAAGGTAGTTAATTTATTTTAACTCAAAGCATCCGGCTTCTTAGGATGCCCCTTGAAAATACTGTGAAATTATTTCTGTTTGAATCAATGAGAGAAAAACAGATGATTAAAGGTGGAAACTATGTCTTAAAACGCATTTAACTTCCTTTAAGAGTTTAAATTTTGCTACTGCTCATACATGGTGTATCAATACAGCGGTGAAAAGTTTTCAGGAGAGATAGAGTACACTTAGATGATGGGAATTCCACATAGCAATGCATGGTCGAAACGCTTTCTTGGCGCGGTAGTGACGACACAAAAGTCAAGAAAGAACACGAACGTGCTGAGAAAACATGTTTATTTTTCAGAGTACAATAAAAACAAAGAAAAAACAACATAAAGAGACAACGATCATCATTAAAGAAGGTGTTCTAAATTAAGACCCATACCATGATGCAGGAACCGTGCGCCATGCATCTTCCATGCGATTTTCCATTCGTGACGCAGATCTTCCATGCGCCAGAGAAGTGAGGCCTGAATCACGGTCCAGGGTCGTAATTTCGAACACCTTCTTTAATGACGATCGTTGTTTGTTTTTGTTCTTATTTGTAGGTTTCTTCTGTCTAAACATAATAAAACACGTTTTGTCTCACTGTTTGTGTCCTTCCTTTTTTTGCGTTTTGTGTCGTCACTACCAGGCCAGGAAAGCGTTTCCGACTATGTGGTTTTCAATTGTCTAGGTGTACTCTATCTCTCCTGAAATTTGTCATTGCTGTAATGATACACCCTGTATTTTTTAAAATAGTTATGTTATTTCTCTTTGTTTTAATTCATAATGAAACAGTTTTTAGCCATTTTACTCATTCAGAAAATTCAAACGTTTTAAGGTAGCAAAATGTAGCTAGCACAAGGTTTCAAAAGATTCTCAAACTAACAAGAATTTTAGCAGCATAAAATTGCGAAAAATAGCAAATGTGAGACAAATCGCAAGATCTAGTAAATACCCATTGACACATAAGAAGAATTGAATCTGAGCCTCGTGAAACTACAATACCATGCTTTCCATATTGGTCATAATTAAGCACTGAAAGATTCCTGACTTTCTTTTACGATTTCTAGCCATTATATGTGTTTAGAGAAGAATTAAGATCATATTTCTTAGCATTAAATTTAAAAGAAATATTTCTTATGAATGGACTAATTAATTTAGAGTTTTTGTCACGAACGAAAAAGTACTTTTCAAGGTACATTCTTTTATTGTTGAATTGACATCAGATTTCTTCAACACGCAAAGCAGTAGTTGCTGAAAACTGTGCTATGATCAATTTATTATAAATTTTGTCTCTAGCAATTTTATCGGGTACAATAATTTTAACAATTATATTGATGTAAAGTGAAAAAAAAATATATAAGTAAACAGAAGACAAATTCAGTAGCGTGTCATCAACGGTCTAATGGGGATCAGATTAGTCGTCTAACATTTTAAGTCAGAACAGTTTCCAGTAAATTTTAACCTGACATTCAGAAGCACTAAAATAAATATCACTTGAACTTTCAGAATGTGAACTGTTTGAGTGTAGTAGGAATTTTTACTGAACTTCAACAGGGTTAGCTGGAGTGCGTCGACTTTAGCAAGAAATGACTAGCTAGATTTCACGTGTTTCCTCAATACCCTAAACCCATCATCGGCCGAGCGGTAAAGTCGCTAAACAGTGGAAATTCCTTCTGGGGTGCAAATCCTGGTGAATGAGCTAGCTACAAGGGCGGTTTCGTGGTTTTTACCCTATGTAAAGTGTAGACGAGCAAGTTTGCCTTGGAATGTCTTCCACGAAGGCGCATCCCCCTCCCCCCTTAGGCAGATAGCCCTTATGTTCTTTGACTTACTCAACTAAACCAAACCAAATCCTAGATGTGCTATTGACTAGACATGGTAGCTAGTAAAAATTTGAAATTTTATATAATTCTCACAACCGAAATTAACTCTCACTCCTAAATTTTAGCTAGTAATACTGAATTTAGACTACGAAAGTGGGATCGATAATATAAACGAACCTTTATGCAAGTGACTCTTATGGAGAACACACAAGTAATCTATGAAGCTGCTTTATGAGAATGGGCTGATCATACTATTTCTGTCGCAATGAATGATCTCAGTACCTTAGAAATTTATGTCTTCAAGAAAAAAAAAAAATAAAAAAAAAAAAAAAAAAAAAAAATCGAAAAAAAAAAAGTCTGAGAAATCACGGCGTTTTAAATGGGGGCGTTTTTTAACGTTTTGTGTGTTACCTTTATTTATTAAATATCATGTTTTACGTACTTAAATCGTAAAATTCAGTTCAACAGCAATATCGCAAAATAATTTAAAAATGAACATATGTTTAGAATTTCTGATGAAGAGCCTCGTGCGCTGGAGATTAATTTTTTTTCCGTACAGTGTTGTCATTGCTCGCTTTGGAATTGTCGAGTTTGTTAACCAGAAATTCGTTGAAATGTTACAAATTATGAAATCGATAATAAAACAAATTTCAAATTTAAATTAGGGCTTCCACATGCCCATTTTCTATGGAAGATTACATTATTCAAATTTTAATGGCTCTAGGTACCGTTGTTTTATCACAGTGCGAGAAATATGCATACATTCATGCAGATTCTTCATAATTTAATTTCTTTAAATGTAATACAGGGCTCCAATATTTGATGGCAACAATTTGAAAAGTGATTCGCCGTTTATAGTTTTCAACGCAAAATGGCAAAATAAAATTACTAGTCTTTCAGGGCAAATTTCCCCTTTGAACCAATTATCACAACAGACAAAAGTATTCTTCTATTTCCAAACTTGAACCATTACAACCGGCAATCCAAAGTGAAATGTTTGTTATTGCATTCTTCCTATGAGCTTCCGTCTACAAATAATTAATCCATGGGAGGACGAGTGAGGTGATTAAATTTTTATATTTCTCGCTTTCGAATATCTAGAAATCTTTACGAATATTTATTTTGTTTGACTATTTGAAAGTCAAATTTGTTTTATAAAGAGTAGAGGAAAACGTTTTTAAACTGTTATTGACAAAAGGATTAATCTTTTAACTTACTAAGCATCTTTATGCTATTTTGACGACAATAATAAAACAGTAATTCTTATGACTATCGTTTTTAGAATTTGAGAATATTAATGAAATATATTAAAGAATTTTAAATTTATTTTTAATATCATATTTAAAAAAGAGTTTAAAAATTTTAAATTACATTTATACGCAAGGTAAAAATTAAAAGAAAAGTTTCATGTAACTGGCGTAAACAATTTCAATATAATAAACAATCCTAAAATTTGTCGTTTCTTGGATCAGCTAATAGAATTTAAAATTGAAACTGATTTCTTGTGGTATTTTGCATTTTACTTGTTGCCCTGTGTAAGAGGAACTGATATTCGCTATGTAATCGATCACACAAAATAAGACTCGAGACTGGATATCATTTATAAACGAAAGCTTTGACGGAACTTATTCAGATGGTTAGTGGATATCCGAATCTTATATATGTTAATGTGGCCACAGTATTGCCCAATTAATTTACCACTTAACTACATGAGTCATTTAAAAAGTCCCATTAGATTTGTTTAATTAGTTTGTAAGGCACCTACCCTAAAACATAAATTCGTCTTCGAATTCACAGATTTTACCAACGCTTCTTTGTAGTGAAACGAATTATGTGATGAATGGAAATGCATCGTTGAAGTCATAAAGAAAAAAATCGCAGAAGCACAAAGTAGCCTCCAAACCAAATTGCTTTATCTTTGAACTACTCTCAAATTTGCGGGAAGTCTCTGACTGTTGTTTTGATCCAGAAGTAGTCCTTTCTGATTAATCAGTTTTGGTTTCTAATTCGTTTTGCAGAAATACACTACTCAGCATTGAAATTTCAACAACAAGGAGGAAACGTCATAGAGTTATGAAAAGTAGAGGTCCCAATAGTTTAAATAAGGTACGCAAATGCTTTAATTTTAAAGAAACTTGCATCAATCAGAGACTTGTATGAGGGGTAATGTATTTTGCTAGTGAAATGTCTTGAGTTTGACAACGTACCACTTACAGGCCCTATTGCAAAAGCAGAGCGTTAAAATCCTTGAACTCAGATGTGTTAATTTAACTCTCCGGCAGATCAATACCGCTAATGCCGCCTAAACACTGTGTATTTTCATTGTTCAATGTTCAGTTCGGATTAGAAAAATAGCGTGTAGTAATCCTTACTTTCTTGAAAGGGGAATTAGACATTATATAATATCCAGCGGTATCTACACTAACTATCAAAAGGCGCTTGCAAGATGTTGGGTTACATAACAAATTAGTAGAGAACATGTGTCTCATTGATGCATAATCTATAGCTTTCAAAGACTGTCGGGGTTTATATCTGCAAGATGAATACTAGAATGGAAAATATTCTTTCAGCGATAAGTTTCCATTTTTGTTCTGCGAAGAAATAATGATCGGAGTTTACCAATTTCTGATGAACGTCCTGCTAGTCCTACTTCTGTAATAAATGTGTAGGATGGCGTAATGCATAATAAGCGAATCCCTGTAATCTTCCTTCTTGTTACACAGATAGGTCAATATTGCGATCTAATCGTGAAGCTGATGGTATAGTCTTCCAATAAGTTGTCTTGAGAACGATTTTTAAACACTACAGTACTTGGTTGCAAGTACTTATGATAATCTGAATAACCTGCACCGACCAGATTTAGTACTTTGGCCTACCACATCCCCGTATTTTCCTCTCACCGACTCATCGAGGACATGAAGGTCATGTATTTCAAAATGCCAATCTAAATGCTTTGTATGCACAAGTGCTAGCAATATGACAAAATATTCCTCTGGCAATGAATAGTAATCCCATTTAATAGCATGCTAAAGTATGTAAGTTTGTGTAGAACAGTCATATTCCTTGTTGCATAAATCGAAATAATTTGAATAATTTGTTTACAAATTTTGATTATTTGCTTATCATTAACAAACCTATCGGCCCATGAATATGAAATTTTTAGAATCTTCCTTTCTTGGAGTTACAATTTAAAAATCTAGCAGTAATTGCTGAAGTCTATCCGTGTACTCCCTTTGCAGTAGATATAAAAGAATAGATGAATTGAAGATCTGACCGTGTCTAATAGCAACCACTATCCAGCAAGCAAAAAGCAAATCCGTTTCAGAATCTTCTCTGTAGAATTCTTGAAAGGCTCTCTGGGTATCAACTATTGAGAAGGGCCCACCAGCGGCCGAGCGGTAAAAGCCGATGAACACTGGTAATTTGGGCTGGGGCTCGAGTCCCGGCGAACGGGCTGGCTGCATGGGCGTTTTCCTGGTTTTCTCTATTTTCCCCATATGTAACGTGGATACCAGCCAGTTTCGCTTAAAAAGCCCTGCACGGAGCATCTCTCCCTTTCTGTCTTTTCCCCTAAGGGCGGATGTAATAAGT
>KK112784.1:145510-177745 GCA_000611955.2 Stegodyphus mimosarum | reverse complement strand
ATATATATAAATACAAAATAGATGTAAATTAAAAAGCCCATGACTTGCGCTAAAGCTGCTGAGTAATAAATCAATATTTCGTAATACATTGATAAGAAAACTTTCCATATGCCATCTTCAAAGAACTGAAATGAAATTTAAAACCATGAAAAAAATACTTAAATACTAAAAATTTTTACTTTTGATTTTGGTATTTTTGCGATTAAAGATTTTTCTTTACAGATTTTTATGTTTTTAAAGCAAAGGAAGTTTAGAAAATACCAATTTTAAAATACTTATTAAAATTCTGACCAAAATGTTTTTCTTTCACGATTTTAAATTGAATTTATGTTCCTTTTAAGATGGTATATGGAAAGTTTTCTTATCATAAATTATTACGAAATATTGGTTTATTACTTTGCAGCTTTAGCTCAAATCATGGGCTTTTTAATTTACTTTTAATTACTTTTATATTGAATTTATAATATATATATAACTCTCTCAGACCTGTGTTTTATTTTTGCAATATTTGAGGGTATTTTTAGTTATTCGTGTTTCACGATTCCGCGCAAAAACATGCGCCTATTCAAAACTATTTTAAAGATCTATTTTGAAACACGGATAACTACTTAAAAGGTCTGAAATTTCCATTTTTATAACATTTTGGTTATTTTCAAATTGTCCGTGTGTCAGGATTATCCATTCAAATACGAGACTTGATTTTTAGCACACAAAATCGGGAGTTGATGACAAGAAGATGAAAATATCAAATGAGAAAAAAATATGCCAGCCTTCTTCAGAAACACCCTTTGAAGTGACTATATGATTCATGAAGCAGAATTAGACATTTTATTTATTTATTTATTTTAAATCTCAAAAGGGTTATTTGTCTCCGAACAGGATTTTACCTTCTTTCACTTTTCATTCGAGCCTCCTGCCGTTCGAAAAAAAAAAATAAGATATTTCTCCTTCAGATTTAATCTCTCTTTTATAAATTCACAAACTAAATTATTTATAAGCAATATATGCAGTTCCTCAGAATATTATTCTTTTGCATTTTATTCTTACCGATTTAAATAAAAATGTATTTAATTCATGATATATCAGAATAAACCATTAAATATTTTTATAGAATCGCATTACACATTTTTTCACTTTTGAAATACACAGAAGCCTACAACGTTCCCATGACAGATTAAATGCATTTTCATCTGATATCTCATAAAACGCTTCGTGATTCCACCTTGATTATCTTTGTTGATAAACTCCACTGATAATCTGATAAATAATGTCAAACTTGAACACAGCTTTTTTTTTGGCAATCGTTAAAATCTGAATGCTCTCAAATTTATTTATTTACTTATTTTAATTTGATTTATTTATATTTATTTATTTTATATTATTTTTAGTCCAAAGGAATTTTAGCGCACAAACGCTATTAATTTCGTTTTGGTATTCTGCGTCGATTCACTGCAAATGTACGTATCACTTTTCAAACTGTTGCCACCAAATATTATCGCCTGTGTTATACTTAAAGAAGTTAAATAACCAAGAATCTGCAAAAATGTATGCATGTTTTTCGTATTATGATAAAACAACGGTACTTAGAGCCATCAAATATTAAATAACGTAATCCCCCTCCGAATATGGGCATCTGGAAGCCCACATTTGGAGTTTGTTTTATTTTCGATTTCATATTTCGTAACATTTTTAAGACTTTTTAATTAACAAACTGAACGATTTCAAATACAGCAATGGCAACACAGTGTGGGGAAAATATATTTCCAGCGCGCGAGACTGTGTACCGAAATTCTGAAGATGTGCTCATTTTAAAATTATTTTGCGATATTGCTGTTGAATTGAATTTTATGGTTTAAGTACGAAGAACATGATATTTAACCGTTAAAAAATGCCCCTTTGGGCATAATATAAAGTCTGAAAACTTTCAGATTTTAAAACGTTTTTCTTTTTTTCTTTTTATTTATTTATTAGACCAAAGGGGCAATATGAACAAATGGACTATTAATTTCGTTTTGGCATTTTGAGTCTTCAAACATAAAACGGTATTTCACTTTACAAATTGTTCCACCAAATGTTAGATCCCTGCATTATACTTAAAGAAATTAAATAATGTATCTGCCTGAATGCACGTATGTTTCTCGCATTGTGAAAAACAACGGTACCTAGAAACATCAAATTGTGAATCACGTATTCCTGTACTCGAATATGGGCATCTGGAAGTAATGGCAAAACTATACAAAAGAATAAAAACATTTTTATCTCCAGCACGCAAGACTGTGTATCGGAAATTGTAAAGATAAGCATTTAAAAAATATTTTCTGATATTGCTCTTGAATTGTATTTTATGGTTTAAGTGCGAAGTAACATGATATTTAATAAATAAAGCCCATGCACAAAACTTTGAAAAAACGCTCCTTCGGGCATAATAAAATTTGAAATCTTTCAGATTTTATTTTCATTATTTTATCAATTTTTATTTATTTTTTGTCTATGAAAAAGTAATCTTGTTATAGGTCTTCTTAAATATAAAGTAACCTGAAACAAGTTTTTGTAAAGTAATTATTTGTGTTGTAATTTGACTAATAAGAATTATTTTGAATACAAAATTTTAATATTTTAAGTATTTGTTTTGAAATAAAGTGGACTACTGATAATTAAATGATGCTGGTATTAAAATGTGATTCAATACATTGGTTACTCGTAATCTAAGTTAAAAAGTGCTGCTTTATTTATTAGCCTAAAGGATATTAGGCCCGAATGGCTATTAATTTCGATTTGGCATTTTGCGTTGGTTCACTTTTCAAATTGTTGCCACCAAATATTAGAGCCCTGTGTTATATTTAAAGAAATTAAATAATGAAGTATTTGTATAAATGTATGTATGTTTCTCCGATTGTAATAAAACAACGGTGCCTAGAGACATCCAATTTTGAATATCGTCGCTCTCCACCGAATATGGGTATTTAGAACTCTGATTTGGAGTATGGAATTTGTTTTAGTATCGATTTCATATTTTTTAACACTTTAACGAATTTTTGATTAAGAAACACACGATTTCAAAGCGAGCAATGGCAACATCGTGCGAAGAAAAAACATTTTTATCTCCACCGCACGAGACTGTGTATCGAAAATACTAAAGATATGCTCATTTTAAAATTATTTTCTGATAGAATTGAATTTTGTGATTCATTTGCGAAGAATATGATATTTAATAAATAAAGGTAACACACGAAACGTTAAAAAGTCCCTTTTAAAGTAATGTAAAATCTGAAAGCTTTCATTGCAAAACTTTTTATTTGATTATAAAGCAAGGGAGGGATAAAAATTTCAGAATTACTCTGATTTTTGATCATCAGGGCTCATTAATTTTACGGCAAAATTTTTGTCGGGAAAGGGGAAGAGGGGAGGGAGGATAAATCGGATACTATTACGTTTTCCTTTTCAATTTATTTTTGTTTTGCTTACAAGAAAATACAAATGCACATACAGTACACAGAAGTTTCATTAAAAAATATAGAAAGTCGTCAAAGAAAATTTATAAGAAAGTACTTAAAGAAAGCTATAAATGTGTAAAATCACGCAGCAGATGGAGTACAAGTTATTAATTCCCATCTAACGTATAGCACAGAAGATATAACAGTAACGGCATTAAGGGAAGTAAATAAGTGCTTGTTTTTATAACATAATATTTCATATAAAACTTGTTTTGCTAATGATAAAAAAAGTTTAAAATAATTTACAGAAAATGTTTAACTTCAGCTTTAATTTTTCATTACATTTTACGTTATTAAGTCCGAACCAAGTTTTGATTTAACAAGCAATCATTGCTTTTACTGCAAATGGTTATCTAGAAAAGGGACATAGTTCAAAAACCTTTTGAAATTTTCATTTGTGTTTTAGCTCAAAGAGCAATATCATCAGCTTTTAAAATGTTTGTGGATGTTGCGAATAAAATAATAAACAACGATTTAAATTTAAGAAAGGGTAATATTGTGATATTAAAATCTTTTCATGAGATATTCTGACAGAGTGTAAGTTCAGTAACAGACTTACACTCTGACAGAGTGTAAGTCAGTTACAAAATAAAAACTTTCGTACAATTCTGTACGAAAGTTATTTATCGTGTAAGAAACAGGAATTTGTTCTGATTATAGATGCAGTATGGCTACTTTTAAATAATGAAACAGATTTACTATTCGTGAAATCGGAGAAACAAACTGTAGACTCGATTCTAAGAGTTTAAAGAAATTTTCGATACATGACTTATGATTAACACTAGTTTTGCATACAACGGAAATTAAAATAAAAAAAAATTAAAAAAATTAAAAATAAACTGTACTTTTTATCGAAATAATGCTTTGCCACATGTATTTAAAAATGAAATTCCTTTTCTTCATCCAAGCAAAGTAAAAGAAAAATATAGTAGAAAAGTAAAAGAAAAATATAGTAGAATAAATATAGTAGACAAAGCTCTAAATGCTTTGCTATAATCTAAACAATTCAGTCGGACGAGTCACATGTTAACGTTAACGGTTAGCTTTCTAGGAAAAAATTAATACTACGACGTTATAAAGTGTACAGCGTTTTTTTATATATTCTGGTAAAATCTCATAATTCTCAGGGCTCGATTTACAAAATTAGGAGGCCCTTACGGAAGCCGCTTCTCTAAAATTTTCCCCTCTTTTTTACTCTAATTACTTACTTATTATGACTTTACGCTAGAAGTTCCAATCTCTAAAAAGGCAGGATGTTTGCAAATGCATAATAATGTTTGTGCTTGTGGACACGTAACATAATCGACAGCCGAAAGTTCTTTAGAGTGGTTAAGTGGTAATGAAAAGGGTTTTAGAGATCCTCGGATCCGTTCTCCGCTATGTTCTGTAACAAAATTGCTGCATAGTTGGTGCAGTGGAACTATACCTGTACGACCTATGGTAAAATTCTGGTGTCTCGCTTACTTCTACTTGTACCTGATGCGAATAACGCAAAGTATTTCGTGATATAGCCCAGTTATTTACTATTTTGCCTTTAAAAGTTATTTGAACAAAAATATATTTCAGCCTTTCATCTGCTTAGTTTTCATAATTTCGATTTATTATTTGGTGGGAAAAATATAAGCTTGTGCATTTAAAATTTAGTTTTCCCTTAAAAAAAGCAACTGTTGGAAACAATATGCTTTACTTATTCTTTTCGAAAACTCTTTAATATATACGGTCCCTTTTTAAAGACTTTTTCAGATTATTCTAATATAATTAACCGATCTCTCAAAACAAATTAAAAATGACATAACAAACTGCAAATTTTGAAATTAAATTTTCCAATAAATTTTTGTTGCACTGGAGTCAAGCTTCTTATAATTTTATTTTTTTCACAACGAGTGCAAAATTTTTCCAAATATAAGTATTGGAAGCAACAGACCGCATTAAAAGTTACATTTCGTTATTTGACCAAAATTAATCATTTTTTTAAATTTGACTTTATCAAAACTTTAATAATTTCGTCATTCAAAACACTTTTGTAAATGGAAGTATATGAC
The DNA here is from genome assembly GCA_000611955.2 of Stegodyphus mimosarum. Lineage (NCBI taxonomy): Eukaryota > Metazoa > Arthropoda > Arachnida > Araneae > Eresidae > Stegodyphus > Stegodyphus mimosarum. Next base: position 172,209 of record KK112784.1, on the reverse strand, counting down.
TACAACCAACGATTGCGAAAATAAAAGCTGGGTAGGGACTTTTGAGCTGGATAAGGGGTGAGTGTATATATATATATACAGAGAGAGATATATAGATATATACCTTTGGTACTGCCGATTGTAACAAAAAAGAGAGGGTCACAGATTGATATATTGATATTCTGCTAGTCTCATAAACAAAATTTCAACGTTCTACGGGTAATCGGTTTTTAGTTATCCGAGATATATACATACCTTACATACATACGTACATATAAGAGTCATTAAAAAGTCCCTTTTGAGTGCATTTGAAATCTAGTTTGGAAAATAGAGTCCTTTATTCTGTCCGTATATACAGATGCGATGCAAAACAATCGTCCAGATGGATTCGAGAAAGGTCAAAATGTATATTTCCGTTGAAATATGATTTCCAGAAATTTTCACGGTTATAATAATTCCTTTACTTCGTACAAGGAAGTAAAAAACTAATCATTAAAACTGCCTACTTACTTTAGAAAAAATATTAAATAGGCTAACGAAATAAACCACTTGTTCTCTGTTCTCAAATCACATATGGTATAATAACATGGAATTTCTGATTAGTTTTCTACTAGATCCTTAGGAATGCGCAATACGCTCTGAAAAATATTCGCTCTCGCACATGCATTAAAAATAGATTGAATAATTATATAATTTTAAATATGTCACTGCACTTTTATAATAATTTATCATTTTCTGTACACTATATAAACATTATAATGTGATTGGTAGTGAGCAAAAACAGGACTATAGAATTCTCATTTATTTTCTGCTATTTTAGTTTCAATAAAAAAATTAAATATAGTCTTACTAATATTCTGACCTATATTTGCTCAACTAAAATCTAATGTTCGTCTCTTTATATATGGAATATGGAATGAAAAACCTTTTAAAATATTTTTTATTTTGTTGCGGTATCTATGCGACGACATTTAAAAGCAAAAACTAAGTACATAAAAAGCTCAAGGAGATTCAACAGAGATAAGGCTAATTCTCCTTAATACGGAACGGATACCTCGGATTACCGTTATCACTTACAGAGTAAATATTAGAGCAGCAAGTGCTCAATGTAATCACATAATTTTGAATTGAATCATTTAGCTAATTCACTGAAATGATTGATTCCAAGGCTCAAATGCATCTATATACATAAAATTACCCAGAGCTTCTGGAAGCTGAAATAAAAACTGTTACCAGGGCTAAGAAAATGACTTATCAAAGAACTTAAGGAATGTCACCATGTCAGCAATAAATCGTAAGTGTCACCAAACACGTAGAAGGGTTTCTGACCATGCTTCAGCTGCTAACTGAATTATATTTTCAATGTAAACTTCCGTATATTCAAAAGTATAAGATCTACAATATAGTAATTTACAAAATAAAAACTTAAAAAGTAGAATACATGGTAATACACAGTAAAATCATATTATAAAATGCAATAAATAAACAAATAAATAAGTAAAACGATGCATTATAACACTATAAAAATGCGATAAAACCAAAATATAATCGAAAAACTACTAATATTTGCCTTTTTTTACAACAATATAAATGTGGAAAGCAACGTCTGCTAACAATAATTCAGTGCTTCACGAATTATTACGAATATAGACTGAGAATCAAAGATTAAAGTTCTTAATTCACAAACTTGATTATTTGGGACGTCTGTATCACAACAAATTATAGAGGATTTATCATCCAAATTAAGCAGGCTAAGCCAGAAGTTAAGAAGCGATAGATACCTGTACCAAAAAATCGTTATAAGACAAGAGTTCTACAAAGGCCAGAGACAAGCTTAGGTTGAATTGAAGTTAACCAGTGTCATCTTTCATTGACATGGAGCTGAAGCTAGTAAACACAGTGATGACTTACGAGAAAATGAAATCAATGCCAATTAATACAGTTTAATTTTTTTAATAATATAATTCAATTTTCTTGATTTGTATTTATTAGTAATGAGAAATGATTGAAACTGTATGTGTAAAAACACATTGAAATTTTTTATTGAAAATAAAATAACAGATATCAGAGGATGTTTAATAACTATGTTTTCTATTTATTTATTAAATATATTAGTAAATAAATAGAAAAATTGCACCCGATCGGAAATTTTAATTCCTAATATTTCGGTTTTAATTTTTTTTGTGATTTTTTGTGATCTATTGAACTTTACACATTCTTCAAAATCTATTAGCTTTATTTAGTCATTTCAGTCCTATTCAGTTTTTTATTAAATATTTTAAGCATTTTAGACGATGATTTTTATACTATTTTATACTTTGTTTACTTATAATGTACTTCGCCCTTAGATACTATAAGAAATGTGAGGGATGCCCAATGGAGGTCTTTTTAAGGGAAACTGGCTCGTATCCGTGTTGCATATGGCAAAAACCACGAAAACGCCCATGCAGCCGGCCAGTTCCCCAGGACTCGAACTCCAGATCGAACTACCAGTCTTCAGTGGCTTTTGCCGCTTGAGGGCCGATTTTATACTTAATATTTATTTTGCTCGATAGATGGCATTCAGATTTCCCTTTCCTTATCATTTTTTTCTTACTTAAATGAAGTATTTCCATGCTTAAGTGAGCACATATTTGTACAGCACAATCTTGGGAATATCAGTTCTGAGAGGATGGGTAAGGAGCATTGGTATGCGGAAGACCAATATTTATAAAATAATAATAGCATCGTGGAATGTAGGAAAATGTTTGCTGTGGAGTTATTTAATTGTAAATTAACACCACATGGTGACTTATGCATTTACATAACAAAGAAAGGAACTTAATTGAGTAAAAATGTGGTAATGAATTCATTTCACAGGCTTGCATATGCATCGAGGTCTTAGGAGCTATTTCCTTCAAATGGCAATGCTTTTTATTTTACCAGATGCGTATTTAATTAACTGAAAACAATAAATATCTTTAATATTAAAATTACAAAAAAACTGAGATTTTTAAAAGAAAATGTTTTTGAATAATAGATTAAAATATTTTCATGAATGTGTTTAACGCGTACAATCGATTGGAAATCTATGAGGTGTTGGAAGCCAAAAATCTTCAAAAAATGGTGATTTGGGATTTTTGCATTTTCAAATTCTCTACACATTTAGCTTTCTAAAAATACCATACTTTAATCTCTATGAAAATTAGAACTGTAAAAAATCTAGTTTTATTTTATCATCGAATGCTTTGATAAATGCGAATTTTTATATAAAAACGCGTTTTTCTCTAAACATGATTTTTTATACTTTATGTACCTTTTCTCAGGAACTGCTCTCAGGTAAATAAAGTTTTTATGGCTTTTTTATTATATTTTCTAACATATATTGAAAATGAGTTTTTTGGGATAAACTAAGGAAAAAAATTCACAATTTCGTTTGTGTGAGAAAAGTGTTAAATTTCACTATGCCGAATAAAATAGTCTAAAATTCAAAATGCTTCAAAAACTCATTTCAGTATAATCAGATAGGTGTACTTTAATTACACAAAAATTTCAAGAGTGTATCTACAGCAGAGTTTGAGGAAAGGTACATCGAAAATGGCAAGTTTAACATTGTCTGTATAGCAGGTTCCGACACCCCTTAAAATCATTATTAGAAGCATTTTGACACTTTTGATAGAATTGGTTGTTAAAACGTAGTCTCATTTGACTTAAAAGCAGATAGTGTAGCTATTATATTAATTCTCCTCCAGCTATTCCAGTTTATTATAAGTAAGGATATTACTGAATTTAAGACTAAGATTTAGGTTTAGAGCCCAAAAACTAAATAGTATTTAAATTTTTATAACCTTCGACTACAATATGATCATCTTGCCGTCTATTTTTTTTATTGCATTCATTGAAAAAAAATAAATAAAATATTTCTATTCTATCTGTAGAGACATTAGGTTATTTCGGAGCAGGAGACATGAAAAATAAGCAACGCCTTCGCCGGGAATCGAACCACGGACCTCTCGGTTACGTGTCGAGCATGCAGACCACTGCACTACGAAGGCATGCGAAGAAGGCGGGAGAAATACCTTATATACTCTCCCTTTTAAAGGGCGACTAGGGTTTTAGGGGACCTAGTCGCCAAATCCTGGGTGTGGAGAGTCATCATCCACAACCCTTTTTTAGTTAGGGCGCCAGTGTAGAGACATTAGGTTATTTCGGAGCAGGAGACATGAAAAATAAGCAACGCCTTCGCCGGGAATCGAACCACGGACCTCTCGGTTACGCGTCGAGCATGCAGACCACTACACTACGAAGGCATGCGAAGAAGGCGGGAGAAATACCTTATATATCTAATACACACATGTTCAGAGATCAGTGTTTCCTAAACAAACCAGTGAATTACACAAACTCAGCATAGTGCTCCACCTCGGCATTGGATAACGGCCACGATCGATATCGCCCAATTTGAAACTTCGCGGAGCACTCCAGCGTAAGAAAAATAAGAAAGAGCAAACTCCACGGTTCTATCATAATTCGTTAATAAAAAGCAAATGTGCACAGTGAAAAAAGAAATATTAATTCGAAAAAATGACCGTTAATTAAAAAAGTGAATATCCGGGTGTACTCGAACTCACATCTCTTAGGCGTATATTTGGTTTTCCACATAAATCCTTTTTTGTGACGTGGTGTGTTGCGTCATCAATATATTTTCGTGACTGTTCGGTAGGCGCCCGGATAATGATAATGTACCTAACTTGTTTCACTTTTAGCGTACACTGTTCAACTGTTAACCTTAAACTGTTTAACTTTTAGTGTAAAACTAGCAGAATATGCAATCATTTTTTTTTTGTTGGCCATACTTCATTATTAAGTGAATACGAAAAACTGCATTTTACTCATAACGAGAAAAAAGCTTCTGCGGTTGAGAATGGTTACTACAATTGACAGCCAAAGCATTTGTCAATTAAAAAAGCGTTGTCAACGCTAAATGATGCGCATGTACAAACGTTGAGACAAATGACATAGAGATCCTATTGGTGCTAAAACTAACTGTTAATTCTATGATGCTCTCACAATTGATTTTCCATTGGAAGAAGTTCTGATATTGATCTTCCATTGCAAGTATATTTGATATTGATTTTCTGCTCCTCTGATAGGTAGATCAAAGTTAAACGATTTGTTATTCGATATTTGACGAGCTGGATTTACACTGCGATTTCAAATCTGACTAACAGACGGTTTTCAATCTTGGCTGAATGTTTGCAAAAAAATCTTTTCAGTTACATTTCTGAATATAAATGTAACACAAAAATTATGTAAGATAAAATTCTAAGCTTAATTTGCAAAAGTCTGTTCCCAATTTTATTTGTTGCCTCTTAATATAGTTATTGTTTCTAATAAATTCCCATAAACTGTTTAATTTCAAGATTAATCCTTCTCACATAATCCTAATGACGCAGGCACGTAACGCTTCAGCCGATCAAAATATTAAAAACTTCAAACTGAAAACTAAAATTAGATAATAATTATAAATTATCAAACTTTTTTTCTGTTTCTCGGCCTTATCAGCGAGCCGTCGTCGCTTTATTGCTTACTTAAAAAAATCTGATGTGTACACCACACGACTTCCTTGTACGGATATTAAATTATACGCATTTTACATTTCATTTAAACTTATTGGATTGAAATAAATCTACTTCGTCGATAGTGCATAAACTACATTAGAATAAATGCACTCTTTGAAATTCACTATATTTGTTTACCATAGCGACACCCTGGTGATAGGTTCACTTAACAACGTTACATCTCATTCATTATATAATTCACAATGCACGAAAATTATGTATATGATCTGAAGAATTAGCTAATCGTTGCCACATGTTCTATTCAAATACTATGATAAATTTAAAACTATGCATAAAAGAAATTAAACAAACAAAAAAAAGAAACAGTTTTTTACAGATGCTTCAGTATTTCTCATTCAATTAATTCCGTTCTCAGTTCGCGATAAGGCAAAAATACATAAAAACTCAAAATATCTGTATTAAAAATTACGAAGTAAATCTTAAACAAATCTTAAACAATCTTAAACAATTTCCTCGAATAAATTCCAGAATGGATGAAGCATGATTTAATTCACAATAATAAAAGAAAGCGCTATCTTTGTTGTTACGAAGCTTAGTTTCTCTAGATTGGCAACAAATCCACTATTCTGATAAGTTTCAAATGTAAACAAATGTGGCTGCTTTCGTAAAAGTAATTAGGCTTAGCCGCACTTGAACAACTTTTAAATTGTTGATAGTTCTACAAATATTGCATGTAGATTTTCTAAAGTCATAAGAACCTTAACCGGAAGATAAGAACAACATAATGCAATAATTTTTAAAGCAAAAAGTGAGCAATTTACCAACATATAAGAATAAAAAAAAAACTGATCTCACTGACCCGAGTAACAAAGTGGATGTATATATGTATACATATATTTACATACGTTTGGTGAGATCGACTGCGACCAAAATGGGAGGTGCACATCTACATGTTATTGCAGTCCTATAAACAAAATTTCAACGTTATGAGGCTACTCGTTATTGAGTTATGCGAGATACATGCATACCTACGTACGCAAAGACACCACGAAAAAATCTCTTCAGAATCCATTTTAAATCAGTTTTATAATTTTTTGTGGAAAAAAGATTCCCTTATTCTGTCCTTACGTTCAGATATCACGCAAAAACATCGTTACATAAAACAATCATCGTTAAATTGCATTCGATGGAGGTCAAATTGGATATTTTCGTTGAAATATGATACTCAAAAGTTTTCGCGATTACAAAAATTCCTTTGTACGTGGACAAGGAAGTACAAAAACTTCATCAAGGAACGCATGAAACTGGCGCCAATTTATTTGCGTCTGCTTCAGAAGTCTGCTGTCAACAATAAAAAATTCGTCAAAAGGTTCACGGATGCAAATATCACGTTCATCAACATCCAAACTATTACTTACATTACGTTATACTAATTGTTACTTCAAACCAGTGTGATATATTTAGCCTTAATAATATCTCCCTCGCCAAAATCTTATTCTCTCATTAACCTAGAGCCTTAATTTAATTGAAATCTCTGACAACATCTAATATTAAAGACTTTTGAAATCAAACAGCGAGATTTGAAAAGATGACCGAAGACCTTATAATAAAAATAATAATAATGACCTATTCTTAAATTATTTTTCAGACAAATTAAGGAGACTAGAGCATCATGTCAAAACTTCAGTTATTAATTTAAAACTTTATATATTTTTACTTTGCTGGAGATTAATATAACCAAAATCGAAAATAGCTAAAACAGATGAGAGAGCTAAGTTTATGACATCATGGCTTGAAATGAACCATATATTTCCTAACGAATGAACATTTCTGTGTGATTAAAAATGTTGCCAAGTCAGGAACTCGTAATTTATCCTTTATTTGGTTAGGTGTTTGGCATATCAGCTACTTTGCTAAGATTTTGCGTCTTCAATCACAGGAAACTACGTCATATCAGCGTCGTAAATAGTCCATACACCATTTATCACACTACCGGCTATCTCTTGCTTCATGTTATAGACAATGACTGAGCAATTCCTCAAGTAATTCATCACACTTTGGAATAGACTCCCGAAAGTCTATGATACAACAAAAGAGACAACGCGTATGCAATGCATTGCAGAACTTAAACCGGAAGCGTTGTTTTACAGACACAAAACTATTCTACATTCTTTTTAGCCATTTAAAAGAAAGGTTTGATCTCTGTACATTGCTGTACAATTTTTCTCGTATGAATGATTGCACGTTTGTTGCTAAACTATTGGAGAAAAATAATGCCTGTATGTTTTAGGGAATTAAAGCGCCAGCGCAACGAAAAATTGATAAAGACTGTCTTAACGTATCATAATACTTGAATGTATTTTTAAAAATAAATAATTTCGAATTAATGACGTACAAATATTATTCAAATTTTAATAAATTTTAAATTCCCGTTTTATTTTTCCATTAAATTTTTACAGTCAACACCTGGTTAAGCGGATTAACCGGCCCCGTCTTAAAGAAAAAAATAAGACTTATTCTAAAACCATGAAAAAATATTGTCACTAACCCTTAGCATAAAACGAGTTTCTATTAACCCTGGACAGGGCTTCTGATATAACCTGGATAATCGGTAGTTGAACATGGTTTAATTTCACGTGGTTTCTCTGGTCGTTCGGGCCAAATCTTCAAATTAACAATTCATTATAAATTTAATTAAGTGTCAACAAAAATGAACCACTAACTCAATCGATTAATTAATGGATTCAATTAATCACGCATTTTTTCTCACAAACCCTTGTTTAATTCTCAAACTAATTATCACACAACTTAGAATTTTATCCGGTAGAACAAGTAAAAAATAACCTTCTAAATAAAGGAGTTTCTTGAAATAATTTACCAATTTTGTCAGCTTTTCGAAATACATTAATTTGATAACGAAGATTTTTAAATCGGAAGATTCGATCTGTCTTTGCCAGTTTTCATTGAATAAATCGAAACCCACCAGCGGCCGAGGTTACAGTCGTCGAACACTGGTAGTTTGGTCTAAGTGTTTTCGTGGTTTTCTCCATGTGTAACGTATAGTTTCCCTTAGAAACGTGAGTCAGTTTCTCTTAGAACGTCCTTCACGAAGGTATCCCTCTTCTTAGCCATAGAGCCCTTGTATGCTTTGCCATAATTAAATAAACCAAACCTTGAATAAATCTGATAATTAGATAGGAAATGTAAATCAAACAGAAATTTAAACGAAGCGAAAGCGTCTTTGCTTCATATAATAAATCTAAAAAGCTCGGAAAAAGATGATATCACGAGTGCAAAGCTAAGATGACTGAAATTTGTCTACGTTCACACGTGGTGATATATTTTCTTCATAAACGTATGCAATTTGTATTAGAATATTATAAAAGTTTCAAGCGAAATAGAAAAAAAGTAATAGGAATGACACATAATAAGAATGATTATATACAATTCACTCAATTTTCTCTTTCACAATTATGATTTAAAAATTCACTTTTTTTAGCAACCTCAAAATTTCATTTTAATTACATATGAGCAAGAATATTACACTGGTGTGCAAAAATTAAGGACGAGACGGTTTTTTTCAATATAACTTTGTACAAAAGCTTTCCAAATCAACACATTTAATACCGTAAGATCCCCAATACGTAAGGACATGAGTAATGTAAGCAACACTTACTAAAAGAAAAATCAGAGGGATAATCACAGAAGAAGCTTTATTGAAAAAGTAGCATGGAGCGCAATGCGACTGAAGGCCGAAACATCCCTGTGATGGGTGTCCAGCAAAAAACACCCGGTCTTTAATAGGGGATATGATCTACCCTGACTGCTAGCACGTTTCACATCATTTGTGCATGCTAAATATGTGGTTGTTAATGAGCTGTTGAGACATTGCTGCTCGTTCCTCTTGTAGCACCAATCGCAGTTTCGGAATCGTTACTGGCGATAAGTTACGTGCTGCCACGGTCTCCCTAGTAAGCTCCGTACATGCTTGACGGGATTTAGATCCAGAGACCTTGCCGACCAATCCATGTGTTCAATATCTTCACTCTCCAACAGCTCTTCGACAGTAACTGTGCGATGAGGTGGAGCGTTGTCGTCCATGAAGAGGAACTGAGGACCCATAGCCCTTGTGAAAAGACGCATGTAAGGAAGAAGAACCTCGTTACAATAGCAGTCCCAGGTGACGAACCTCCTTGGGAGATATGAAGGTCGGTCCGGCTACCAAGCATTATGTCTGCTCGAACGAGAACTCCGCGACCTCCAAAACAGTCCCTTTTGATGATGTTGAAGGGGTTATTGCGTGTTCCCCGCTCTGTCCAGATGTGTATGTGTCTAGAATCGCAACTCAGACTAAATCTGCTCTCATCTGTAAAGAGTACTCGTCCCCATTCATTGTCTCTCCAATTCCGGTGTTCCCGGCACCACAGAGAACGCCTTCTCCGATGGGCAGGCGTTAGAGGTACACACCGTACAGGGCGTCGTGCAAACAGACCACCACCGTGCAGTCTTCTGGCCACGGTAAAACGCGATATCGGTCGTCCAGTCGCCTGTGTCGTGTGTCTAGCGATTTCTCCCGCTGTCTGCCGCCTGTTTCTTCTGGCCTGTAAGGCAATATACCGGTCATCTGCGGGTGTGGTTCCTCGTGGACGACCACTACTAAACCCCCGGATAGCTGTTCCTGTAGTTTGAAATTGTCTCCAAAGTCGTGAAACGATGCTGTGAGCAATTCCGAACTCTGCAGCCACACTTGTCACACTGCGGCTTTCCTCCAACTTCCCAATGATTCGATCTCGGGTAAAAGCATCCAGATGTCGTCTAACAGATTGATTATTCGCCATTTCTCGCTGAGGCAGCAACTCGGTGTGATTTTAACTGCTATACGGCGTGCAATCTCTTTGCCAGAAATACTGATCTTACACCGACAACATGCTTTATACTATTCAGACACTCCCTCATTACGTCTACCTGCATATCTGCGCATGTGCTACCGTACATCACCTTACTTAATCTCCTGATTGGTGTTTCTGTCCGCTCTGCCTCTTCGTTCTGCTGATATGCTAATTTTTCGACTTCGTCCTTAATTTTTGCACACCAGTGTATGGTAGCTAAAACTTACTTTTTTTATTTTTAGCACATTTAATTAAAATTGCTTAATTTGAAAGGTGTTTTTTGTTATACATATATATTAATTGATTAGAATTGTAAAACTTTAATATCTTCATATTTTAGTTCCCGTTACATTAAATGTTTCGTTTCGTTATAGTATCAGAGCGTAATTTATAGTATCAGAGCGTTCGTGAAAGTGATGGACTTATTTATGAGTTGAAAGCTGTAGGTATTCATAACGTCTGACGTTTAGTTTCTTAGCAAAAACTGAATTTTCGCTTTGTGTCATTAAAACAGACAGTGTTACGTTACTTCATAAAACATTGCATTTTGCACATATTATATAACTACCATTCTTTCTCCTGCTATTCCGTTTCGGGAAAAGGGTGTTATAACAATCTTTAGTTTTGATAAAACATCAGATTATATTAGAGAACTGTTCTCATGCGAACATAGCCCGAGTGTCCGCCGAAATGGCCGAAAAGTGATCAAGGAAAAAACTCGTTAGGACACCTCCCTTCCTTGGGACGCAAACGGAAAAGGTAAAAAAGGGGCTTTTGGTCTGAGGAACGCGAAAGGAGTAAGTAAGCGTGACGCGACAGGAAAGTTGTCTTTCCTTTCTGCATTTGTGCTGATGTTTTGCATTTTATTTAACTAAGAAATCTTTCAAGACGCAAGAACTCTTTGTTTACGTTTTAAAATAAATTCTAAAAAGACAACTGGTCTGATTATTTTCCATCTCGGAAGCTCGCTTGCATTTCAGTGTATTAAAGGTAGTTATACTTTATGAATGTGCACATGCAAATGGTGCACATGCAAATTTCAAAACTTGTAGAAGCTCCAAAACGAATATTAATGGCAATTGTTTCAATAGATAACCATTTAAATAGCTACAAATAGCTACAAATAGTATATCATTTATACTGCTACCTGCAAAAAACCTTTGCTTGACGTAAGACTGTGAGATCAGTTTTCCCGGGCATATCGAAATTTTATGATTGAGCATTACTTTATAATGCATCGACTGTATTGCGACGCTGTATTTCTCCGACTCTTGTTGCAGCATTTTATCGCATTGTGGCAGTATTATCGCATTATAGCATTTTATACTTGAATTCGTTCATTTTGCCAGAACTCAGAAGAGAGAGCTGGACACTGCATTTCTTACGGCGAGCGCTTTCAGTTTCTCAGAATTAGGTTATCCAATTGAAAATCGCTGTCCTTTTAGGTTCACGAACATTTGGAAGGGTTTGAATTGTGGCTGAAGTTCCTTTTTTCATAAGAATGGGCTGAAAAACAAAATTCAATCATAAAAATTTCTTTTCATCTTGGGAAAAATTTGTCTCCATTTTTCAGCGAAATTTTAACATTTGCTAATAATGTTTTCAAAATCCAATTGGCTTTTGATTTTTAATTAGTGATTGAACTTTTCTCACTAATCCTTGTTTAACTGTTAAACTAAGCATCGCATAATTTAGAACTTTACACCATACGAACAGATAAAATGTAACCTTCCAAATGAAGGCATGTTTTAATTCTGAAAATATTATTGTTGTGGTCTTAGCCATGTAATTCATGGAAAAATGGTTGCCAGAGCCTGAAGGAGGTTGGACTTCTATTCCCCCTTCCCAGTTTTGAGGGAGAGCACTCCGGAGAGCAGTTCGAGGATCTCCCCCCTCTCCGCTTCCACAAAACCACAAGAGAGGACTTTTGGCCTGCCATGTGTTTAGAGTGCCCCATGCCGCAAAGATACTATACATTTAAAAACATCCATGTCTTCTCCGAGATTCGAACACGGACCCTTCGGAACCGCAGTAGGCTTTTCTAACCATGTACAGACTGAAAGGCAATTCTGAAAATTACGAAATCAAATTTGGGATTACCCTGTATAATTTGAAATAAAAATTCTAAATAGCAGTATCGTTTATGGGAATCGCAGGTTATCTGATTGTTAATAATTATATATGCTTAGTTATTGTTAATATATTATATTTTTCCTAAGAAACTTTCCTTCTGCACTTTCTTTAAGAATGACTACATGTATACGGCTCGCGAGGTCATAAAGATTTTGAGAACATTTGTCGAGACAGAAGAGGAAGCAGTATATGTACGTGTACTTGTAAGTGTAGTTAAAGCTTGAGGAAAGAAGCATTCTTATTTGGAATATCGTTCGCAACACAATAAATTTTTATAGCGTAAAAAGATTCCGTTACATAAAATTTTTATTTTTTTTATCTTTTATTTACCCTTCATTTAACTTAGAGAAATATTGCCCAAATATTAGAAATTCTGTTTTGATATAATTACTACACTGCAAATAATTTGATATAATTACTACGCTGCAAATGCTTATTTCGAAATTAAATTCAACAAAATTCTTCGGATTCTATACCTGACTCGAAAGCTATTTCTTGATATTTTGCTAAGGAGTGTGGAAAACTCAACTAAGGCATGTAGAGAACACAGACTCTGATAAATAATAATTGAAAGTAAGTTTTGGCTGAAGTTGAATCTTCTAAACCTTTCTAGATTGCAATAAAGTTACATAAGGACAAATAAGTTACGCATGTAAAGTACTTAAGTCATCCAATGCACAACAATTTATTCATACCTTAAAGTCAGAATTTCCTTTTAATGTATATTTTAATACTGGATGTGTAAATATGACCCTGTCTTTTTATGAGTGAGTAAAAAACATTTGTTTGTTTCTATAATGAAAGAAAGATTAAATTTGAAGCATTTTTCATCAGAAATTACGGCACTCATATTCGTCCGGCAACGAAAGATTCCGTGAAAGTTTTTTCTCATTGTCTTGACACAATCTAATTATCAAGACAACTTTTGATAACCGGTTAAAAACTAAACGCATATTTAAATAGAAGGATTACTCTGCGTATTCGAAAGAAATGATAATCTAAAAGAGCAAAATATTAGAGCACGACGAGTGGAGCTGCACATTGCAGCGAAGTGCTTTTAGAAATTTCTTTATTGGTTTTATCACATAAGCATGAGTATTTGTAACCTAATATGAATGAGTAAAGTAACCTAAATACGATGTAGTCTTTTCTTCACGTTTTTTGCTGCTTCAATGTATCGTTCAAATGAATTAACTGTTGTTTGCAGTATTTAGCTTTGGTTACTTTGTTGCAGCATGCGAAATACTATTGGGGAATTTCATGTTCTTTTTCATTTAAACTAAAATATGTATACTAAAATAATTACTTTTTAAACTGGTGAAACCCCTCTTTGTATTTTGTATCCCATGGAGCATGTTCGTAATAAATTTTCAGCAGCAGCAAAACTTTCTGCAGCAATATTTTAAAAAATGAAACAGAAATAAAAAATTGCTGCATGTACTGCTTTTTGTAATAAAACTCGACATTTTAATGAGGTAAAAATAATTATAGTTTACACAAATCAGATAAACAGATGTCACTTATTAGTAATTAAAGCTTATTGTCAAACCATTCAAGTAGAAGCGTATCCATCTTCAAGTTAAGGAAACAGTATACTACTCACAGCATCTGTTATGAAAAGGTGGAAGCATATTTATACTGTAGTAACATAGGATTTGCTACTTCGATTGATCCCTGGTGCAGATAAGTTAAATTCAGTAGCTAATAATCCAATTCAGTCTTCATAAAGATTACAGCAAGTCTTTAATCAACCACTCAACAGGAAACATTTCGGCCAGAAAGAAATAGAAATCCTTGATCTCGGCGATCGTCTAATACTTATACCCGGATATCCGTATCCTCCTCGTCTCATCAGCTTCCTATACTTGAAATCTTTATGTTATGCCACATGTAATAAGAAATATAAGAAACCCGACCAAGTCTTGCCAAACGACAGCAGAATACTAGTAGGTTTCATCATAAGAAAGAGTGCTTATAGTTTAAATTTCTCCAGCAAAAATAAGAACAAAATATACAGTTGTTATTAATGAATAAAAAACATCAGTTAGTCACGTTTAAAAACAGTGTGTGATGTTTTTGATTATTACACATTTATAATAAGTAGTATATATTGGTGTAAGTTTGGTACGAATATAAGTTGTTCAGTAGATGTCTGAAGTGATGAGGTTGTGCTATTATGAAAAACTATGGCACTGTACAACTGGAACACCACATCGCTATGGAGGTGTTATCAGATTTTGTCAAAAATGTAGTTATTTTTAATTAGAAAATAACAATTTCTTTTTAGAATTATGTATACAGTGGAATAACCAATTTTTTGGCTTATTGAACTAAGTCATGAATATATTATTTGTAATGTAACACGTTTTTCATAGTTATCTCTAGATATTCAATGAAATAAATATATGGAATAAATATATATTCTTGTAGAAATAAGTTAAGTCATGCTGGTGTATAATATGAAAATCTATTTCGCATATACACTTTCCCAACTGAACATTTGCTAAACACTTGCAGGAAAATCTCTTCGAAGTGTTTTTGGTTTCTGCTACCAGATTTTGCATCCTGGAAAAATAGAATGTATGCTTTTTGAAAGAACGTTTTTTGCAAGTAATAAAATGTACAGATGTAATGAATGTAATGAAATAGATGTACAACTATTTCTTGAAAAATTAAGCCTTTTCCTTATTCAGTATGTTCAGATGATTCACGTTGTGTTATGTACAATGAAATAATATCATAGCGTTGTCTTATAACTCTTTTAACATTTTGAGCAGCTTACTTTAAATATAAGATTTTGCATTTCCACATCTTAAAATTCTGGTGGACTTAGATTAATATGTTCTTCATACTTTATTTAATATAATAAAGTGTTTCGGTATTAAATTGAGATATGTGTGACACGTTTGTTTTTTGTTCTTACGATTTTTATATTCTCCTTTGTCGTAACAGCTTTGTTACTGCTATTTGTCCTTCTGATCGGGATCAGGATAATTACGTAAAATTCATTATGACCAGCCTGTCATCAGTAGCGCCTGTCATTGGGTCGAAGGTTTGGGTACTCTATAGATGTCACAATGACTTTTGCCTAGCATTCGAATTTTGATTTGAGTTTGGAATTCACAAGTCAGGTGCCCCAAACATATTCTACCATCAGCGCTTTGTAAGAATTTTGGTATCGACAGATTTTAGGTGGCCTATGCCGCAAAGATACCACATATTTACAAATATTTATGCCTTTTTCGAGTTTCGTATTTGAGACCAGCGCTATGGCAGTCTTCTCTAATCAATATCGCATAAACCAGGGGGGGGGATGACAGTACTGATTTTAAGTAAAATTCACTTATATACTGCTCAAGTTTTGTTGTGTAAGATTCCACTTATTTTAGAAAAAGCATGAGATAATAATATGCAAAACGTTCAGGAAATAGAGAGCAGAATCCAAATAAAGCAAAGACTGTAATAATATGACCATTACGGCCCATTATTTCTTGTTAATTAATAATAAATTTTAATCTGTAAAAATATGCGACATTTATAAATTAAAGAGGAAAATCTATTTTTAATTTTTAAACGATTAGACGACGATTCATTTCAGAAACCAAGTATAAAACAAAATTTTGGGAAGCAAGATTACGGAAGAAATACACGTATTTTGACATTATTTTAGATGACTATTTTTTGTGACTCAATTCCAGAAAAGATTAATGATATACATGTCTCAAGAAAAATACTTTAGCATGCGATTTGACTAATGGTTTGTCCTGATTTGTAAAGTGAATTGTTGTAATAGGAGCAATTGTTAACAAAAATTAATAAACCTTGAAACGTTGAAATTAATTATCATTCATACCTAAAATTGTTTTTGCAGTTAGTACTAGTCACGGAATTTGTTTCACTCCATTTAATGCTGATTGTTTAAATTAATTACTTTTTAACAGCGGAAAAGGTAATACGCTATTTTTTTTCTAAGAAGGAAAATTGTAGATAATTTTTATAAGAAAATAAAAAATATACGATTAAAAGAAATTCTGCATATTTCCTTGTATAAGACGATATTTGGGGATCGTCATATATAAGAATTCAAAATGATTTACAAATAATTTGGACGCAAATTATGATATTATATGTTAAGTAGTCGAAAAATTATTTTTTATTTAGTGCATTAATGAAATGTGAAATTTGATTAGCGCATTAAATAATAACATTTCGAATATTTAAACTATAATCTATTTTTGTGTTCAAATTACTATATTCTAACATTCCAATAACATTCTAAAATTTAATTATGGCTAATGATTAGTATTAACAAGTAACTCCAAATATACATAATCACTGAGGTTCATAATTTTTATACATTATGCTTAAGGATTCCAATAATACGCATTATTATTAAGGACTTTTATGATAAAAATTATGACTAAAGTTCATAATTATGGTTGAGAATTATTTATCAATCAGAATTCCTGACACATAAAAGAATTATGAATAGTAATTCTTAATATATTCTAATGAAATTTCTTAATTTCGGAATACGATTCGATATTTTCTAGAAATTCTTACATATCTTTGTTTCAGGCATCCCCAGGTGAATGACAACGGCCTTCATTTCACGGTTAATATTATTTTCAATCATTTCGTAAACATTATCATATTTAGTTTTGTTCATGGTATTGCTCAGAAAAATTGGTAACGTTTTAGTTTAGGCAGTACTTTTTTTTATCGGGAATCTTTAACAATGAAATATTAGCAAAAAGGTTCATTGATGTTTCATGTGTTTGCAAGGACGTAGTTGAAGAGAAGTAATTGTGCCACAACTTAAAAATAATTACTACGACTCAAACGAAAAATAAAAATTAATCTCATTATTGCTAACGTACGAAATGATGTGTTTAATAAAAATATATATGGACTTTATTTTCAAAGCTGCAAATAAATAATGATACGCAATTTTACTTTTTGCTTAAAAGTAGAGTTAATAGCAATATGCCCAATATTATCGATAATTCTGTTGAGTATAGGTCTTTAAATATTACTCTGTTTAATATATATTATTGTATTCTTCGGGAAAGAAATCTTGTAAATTCAAAATTTCGTTACAAACGCAATTTCGGGCATCATCTGATTTGGCATTAACTATTAAATTTAGCTCTAAACCAGCACAATGCTTATCAAAATATTTCGTACAGCAGTAATAAAATCGCTTAATGGTTGAAATCTTTCACTTAACGACTTCCGAAACTGTTCAAACTTTCGATAAGCCCAGAGTCCAATAGGGTATTAAAAACTGCAACTTCAAATTTTCAAATATATTTTATAGGTTTATCAGCAGCTCCATTACAAGGTCGACATTTCATATCTCTTAGTTGGTTGTTTATTCTATTTATATCATTATCTTTGGTAGTTTAAGTATTGGTTCTATATTTGTGTCTGTCTCTATATATATTATTGCTAAAACAGCGCATTAATCCTGCTTTCCTATAATTGAAAAAAGTAATCCTTCTTTAGATATGTGTAAAATTAATTAAACTAACTTCAAGCAATTGATTTGTTTTATTTGTAACTTTCATTTGAGAAAACAATTACCGTATCAAGTTACGTAAAGATACAATAAAACTCTTCTCCAAGCATGATTGCCTTCTAGAGGTTACGAAGTCAGTCCTTTCCTTTACTCCCAGAAGAGAATCAATCAAGCATGACTGTCTTCTGGGAGTCACTGAGTCAGTCTTATACCACTAGTAAGACTTGCTAATGTTTCAGAAAAGTAGTAACACTGACATCATAGTGTTGTCGATTCTGGGTTTCCAACGAATGCCCCTCAAATGTTTTTTAAATTTAAGTTTTTAAATGGTCGGTTAAAAGTTTTTATAGTCATCTAAAGCATTGGTCTCAAATTGGAGGCCCACAGAACTCGTGCACCCCACAAAACAATTTTATGCGGCGAGTGAAGGCATTTCAACCGTGTATTTTTTGCAAATGCAGGGTTGAAAGATTTCAAGATTTTAATTACTTGAAGTCCGAGATTATATTATTTTTATTTCCACTGGAAACGAACGTGAATAACGCAACATATACATTAAAACTGGAGTTAATTGATTTACAGTTTGATATAAATCTTATTCAAAGATTTGAAGATACAAATTTCATTAACTTTTGTTTGTACTTCTCAAAAAATAAATAAGATGGAGTTACGAATTTTTGAACTAATAATCACTTTGCCTTTACTACATGCTCCGGCCTCAGGCACTACACGTAAGGGGGGAGACGACCCGTGAGGGTATTTTTAAAGGAAACTCACTCTTATCCACGTTACACGCGGGGAAAGGCACGAAAACGTCGATGCAGCCAGCACGTTCGACGGGACTCGAACCCTGGACCGAATTATCAGTGTTCAGCGTCTTTTACCGCTCGGCCTCTGGTGGGCCAGCCACTTTGTTTGGGACTACATTTATATGTAAATAGTTTTCTTTTCACAGCTAAAAACAAATAAGAAAAAAATCCGACTGACCGGTAAGCATCTACAATTCGCGATGAAATAACTTATAGTCATTTCTCTCCAAGGCTACAAACTTTATCGGGATGAAAAAGCTATTAAATATTAAGCTATAGTAAAAAATAAAATTTTTAATTATTTGTATACAAACATATGTATTTTTATTTATGCGAAGGAATATTTAATAAATAAAAGAAAAACATTAGATGGTCTCCTTTCACTTAAAATCTAAAATGCTTTCGCAATTTAATTTAAATTAAAATAAGTTATTTAATGATTAATTAAAATATTAAAATTACTTGAAAGAGGTATCAGTCTAAGTATTTAGCAGTCAATATAATTGAATCAAAAAGTGCACATAACTCAATATCTTGCAAGTACCAAAATTTGGATTTCGGAAACGAAAATAAATATATATTTGAATTTTTTGGCGATACTATTAGTATTATTGTTTATGCATATTTTGATAAATAGTTAAACAAAATATTTTATTCTGATTAAAAAGAGTGGCCCACTGGCCCACTGGCTGACTTAATATCGTACCTTCAGCCCGCATGCAATTTGTGTGAGATCGCTGATTTAAAGTAGCATAAAGAAGCATTAAGACTTGCATTAGTTGACTCTTTTTTATGCTTCTGGATATTATTAGTTATATCGATGAATCTAGTAATTATAAAAGTTTTTTAAGTAGGAATAATCCCTGGAACGCAATTTGACATAACTGAGTAATATTTGGATTGATTAACTCTAGACAGAATTTCGGTTTTTGTTTCTAGTGCAAGATCTGTTAATTTATAAGGTATTTATCAGCCTTCTTAGCATGCCTTCGGTGTAATGGTCAGAACACTCGGCGTTTATTCGAGAGATTCGAATCCCGGTGAGGTCATTGCTCATTTTTCATGTTTCGTCCTTCAAAAATCCTAAAGAGTCTACCGTGGCATCCGAACTAAAAAGGTGGTGGGTGATCATTCACCACCACCAGGATTTGGCGATTGGGTCCCCTAATTCCCAGTCGCACTTAAAAAGGGGGAGCATGTAAGGTATTTCTTCCGCCTTCTTAGCATGCCTTCGTGGAGTAATGGTCAGCACACTCGGCACGTATTTGAGAGTTTCGAGGTTCGAGTCCAGGCGAGGGCATTGCTCATTTTTCATGTTTCCTATTTCAAAAATCCTAACGACTGTACAAATTCAATTTGAGAACTTTTCACAGCAGTCATTTGCCGTTGCACCAATCAGGACTGTTTTGACACGTTCTTCCACGAACAGGTAAAATTTTGCCAGAAATAAAATTTTCCTATTATTTAATGTTTATAATTTATTCAACGTTACCCTAAAAGCGTATTATTTTAATTCAAAAACATAATTACGTTTCCTTAAAGTTCACTATTCCAGCATAACGTCTTTAGAATTAATGGGTGTCCTACACTGTCAGTTATTGAGTGATTTTAGAATCTTATTTCAGTTTCAGTCCGTTGCGTAAATATATGTTTGCTTGAGGTACTATTTTCGTTTCTTTTTAAGACCTCCCTCACTTGCTTCCATTTGATACATTCATCAGCTATCAAATTAGAAATCGACTTACTATCAATAGAATAACAATGAGAACAAAAGCGAAAGACACTACTACTGGAAACCGAATAAGCATACCAAAGGGATGGAGTGTTTTTGTCATCAAAAAAGTCTTTTTAGACTACTGAGCTGTGAAAATATCGTAAAATAGTGAGTCTCCCCCCTTTCATAGCTTTACGACGACGCAATCAATAATATCATCTATAGTTTTATTACTAATATACTTTTGGTCATGTAACTATGACGGATGCTTGAAACTTTAAGCTGCATCATAGCACCACCAGCAACACTTTGAAGAGAAGAATCATAAGACACAGATTCGTCACTTTGGTTGAAAGAGTTTTTCTTTTTTGTTAATAACTGAAGGAGACTAGTTAATCGATATTTGAGTATTTGTAGAAACAGTATCGACTTTCGTAATGGTATTAGCTCTTGAATTTTCTCTAAGATATATATCTATCCTCATCCGTATCTTACACTATACGAATCTTTCAATTTCTCAACTTTTTTCTATGGTTCTCGAATTCAAAAATTTTCCTTTTTTACTTTTTCATAACTATTTGACACTAGAAATGCGAGTTGAATATTAAATAATGTTCCCTTAAAGTGACGAATAATTAGTACAACAAGTATTTTTTACTTTATTTCAATATTTAGGTATAATGCAAATAAAAAAAACAAAAAATAGGAAGAAATTTTAGTTTACCTAACTCAATCAAAACGAAATAGCCATTAAAGTTAACGAGTTCTTAAGAGCTGAATAAAATAGAAAAGGCTTACTGACGTCACAGTCATCTTTGCCACGCTGAATTTCAAGTTTTAACACTGATCCTTTTGCAAATAGCACTTATCCAGGGTTTATAGCCATCCCAAACTGTTTTCAAAGAGTGTTTATAAATTACGTCATTTTATTATATCGTTCAGTAGTAGCAGTTGTATACAGTGAAGAGTAAAACTAGATTTTTATTTCTGGTTTCTTGAAAATTATTGTCACCAGAAGGTAATCCTTAGTCAGGGTTAAAATAAATATACAATTGAATCAATTATAAGAGTAATCCAGCCCGAAAAAATGTATTTTCATGTTTTTAATATATTCTAGCTGTTCAGCATCGTGCTTCTCTGCGCTTGGCAGTCTTGGGCAGTAGTTTTATATCGTCCCCCCGGCTTCTATACATTACATTGGCACTACACATTTGCACATCGCGTCCATAAGAGTTCTCATACCACCTTTATTTCCTCAGTCGTTGGTTGCAAGCATGTTCCAAGCGTAAAAATCATACAAATTAAATAATGAAAAAAAAAGCATTTTATGGAATTTTGACACGACACGCATATATATTTTATGAAAACCGTTATTAGTCTAAAGGGGCAATTTGCCCAGAAGGACTATTAATTTCATTTCGGCATTTTGCGTTGATTCACTACAAGCGTTGTTTCACTTTTAAAATTGTTGCCACCAAATATTATCGCCCTATGTTTTATTTAAAGGTATTAAATAATGAAGAATCTGCATACATGTATGTATATTTCTCCAAATGTAATAAAAAACGGTACCTAGAGCCATCCAATTTCGAATTACGTACGTTTCCCCCCGAATATTCGCATCTGGAAGCCCAAATTTGGAATTTGGAATTTGTTTTATTATCTATTTCATATTTTGTAAATTTTTAACGAATTTTGTATGAACAATTATTAGCTATTTCATATTTTGTAAAACTTTAACGAATTTGTGGAGAACAAACTCAAACGATTTAAAAGCCAGCAATAGCAACACTGTACGGTGAAGAAAAACTTTTTATCTAAAGCGCGCGGAACTGTGTATCGGAAATTCTAAAGATATACTCATTTTAAAATTATTTTGCGATATTGCTGTTGAACTGAATTTTATGGTTTAAGTGCGAAGGACATGATATTTAATAAATAAAGGTAACACACAAAACGTTAAAAAACGTGCCTTTGGACGTAATGTAAAATCTGAAACCTTTCGGATTTTTTTTTTAATATTTAAAATGTTTTCAACACCACGAGATAAAAATTGTATTTATTCACGCATGCTTTAACCATCTACGGCAAAGTACACGAGTACGAGAGCTATCTGCTTAAGGAAAGATATATGTTCCTAAGAAGAGTTTTTCAGGGAAATCGGCTCGTATTTATGGTACGTGTGAAGAAATATCACGAAAAGATTAATGGAGTCAGTCCATTCTCCAGGATTTGAAGCTGGGCTGCTTTCAGCTGTCTTATTTATCTAATGTCTTATTTACTTAATTCCATCAAATTCGCTTATACGTGTAATAACCTAAAAAATGTGTCACTTCTTGACAAAACAACTTGGTCATTCATAGTCGTGATGGCAGTAACAGCATCATGTTGATGAAATAAATCCCCTTTTGCTATGTGTGCTTTTATTGTCTGTTCATGTGTATATATGTAATAATTTAGAAGCTGATGACGTCATAGATGTATATCACAAAGCGACACCTCGATTTATAAAGATAATCGAAGTCATTGTATTGAATACCTTATTTTATTGCTGACATCACATTTTTAGTTTGTACAAAGATAACTTAATGCAGACAGTGTGCCTCTTCTTGAATAATTATATCAATACTTTTAATGCTGTCGAAAAGTATTTGAAGAAAGAAAAAGCAAGTTATCAGAAGCAACAAGTGGAAAAGGAATGCAACATTGTACTTCAAACGTTAGGCATGAAAGAATCACTTATTGGTTTGGCTTCCATCTGATAGCTATTTTTTAATTTCGGTTAGGAAATCCTAATAATATTATTGGTTAAAGTGCCATGCAAATACCTATGTCATTAACATAGGTATTAACATAGGTAAGTGATTCTTTCATGCCTAACGTTTGAAGTACAATGTTGCATTCCTTTTCCACTATATATATATATATATATATATATATATTATATATATATATATATATGTGTGTGTGTGTGTGTGTAAGATAAAAGATATGTAAATCAAAATTATAATTTGAACTAACCCCTAATTCCCTTTAATTCTCTCCCTCTTCAAAAAAGCGTAATAACTTATTTGGATTACGTCATTTCTAGATATTCCATTTTGCATGGCTTGCACAGCGCTGATGATGTAATAATTGGGAACTGAAACTTTTAACTCAAACCAAAACTTTTCTCTTTATGCGCTTCCATATTGGATAACTACGCACTTCAGCTTCTCTCTGTGCTCCTTGGACTTAAGTAATTTCGCTGTGCTCGCCTCCTATCGCAATAATATCAAAAAATGTAATTGAATAGGCAGGACTAGAGCGCCAAGCGAACTGTGGCCACAAATGTCAATTGCAAATAAAAATGGAATTGAAACTGCCTCGAATGCCAAGTTTCTTAGGTATTACGAAGTCAACATATTAACATACTACGTAATCAGAATTCTTCCTCTTCAATATCGGTCTACAACATATCCTATATAGCTATTACGCATCGACGCTGCTCCGTCTTTTCCATGCTATTATTACATTTTTTTAGTCGACAGGATGCCTCAAATGCGGAATGGAACATTTATTCCTCAACTGGATTTCGGTAAAATATCTACGACATTTAAGAAAGTGAAGAAAGTGTGCTTATTCATTTGCAAGTCCAAAATTTCGAGTGTCTAGTGAAAAGGAATATTGAATTTGCTTCAGCCATCTCTACAATATTTAGAAAAAAAAAGTAATTTAAATCATGTGAATTACCGTTTAAGAGCATTTAACATTATAGTTGGTTCAAGGTCGTCGATAGGTCTTTTTGCTTGCAAGTATGTGCGACAGAAAATTATTTGTGCTTCCGCTTTTTCAAATAATACTTCTTCAATCGAGAGCTCAAAATTTCTTATTTTCGTGTGAATTTAACTCAGGAACGAGACAAAATTATTTAATATGCTTCGGATTCTATACTTTTCATTTCAATTTTGCTTAAAATTTCTGAAATCTGATTGTGCTGTTTTGCAAAAATCTGAAATTCGTGTTCAGTAACTTTTCTAATTTTTTATAAGTATGCGTGAGTAAATTAAATAACGAATTTTTTGCTATTTAAATTATTTATAGAGAACAATATTAAGGTAAATAATTATATTTTTAAATTTATGTTGAAAATTTTAAACTGCTGTCAAGAATTTTTAAGTGAATGAAATGATTAAGAAAAATTAGTATAAAATATGATTAGTGTTTTTAAGTAGTATGAAATTATATTAACTAAGTTTAAGATTTACGGATCAAATTATGTTCACATAAACTTTGAAGGCTCCCACTTCTATTTTTTTTCGTATATAATAGTTTTTTTAATACAATGGAGTGTATTTTTTTTTGTAGAAATGGAATGTTATAGTGCTTTTTATAAAGGCCAGTTGCCTTTAAACAAGGAACGGATGCTTTCATAAGAAACTGCCGCGAGCGTTCCTTAACCATTGGTCAAAATTCATACACTAATTCGTTATTGTGTATTTGCCCATAGGATGGAAATGTTTGTATTAAGAGCAATCTGTAGGGTCTTCCAGTTTATACAAAATAAATAAATCAGAAATTTCGATAATAATAAAGTATATTATTGCAAATGATGTTTCAAATAAAATTTAATTACATTATAAAATTTTGAAATTTTATTTGCGATTTTGTAATGTTAAGGGATGTGTTTGAAATTTTTATATTTAAAAAGTTTTAAAAGCCTTTCCTAAACAGATATAATTATGAAAGGTATTTTCTTATTTTATATTCACAAACTTATATGATCCATATTATTATTGTAGGACAGTGTAGAATTTAATATGGCTTTAATTTTTGTATATTTTTCATGTCATTTAACTAGCTTGAAGATTTTTATGGCCATAAATTATAAATCTAAACTTTGATAATTATACAATACTAGAGGCTGGTTACCTTTATTAAGGAATGGAGGTTTCTATGTGTAATTGTGTTTAAGCATCCCGCAGCCATTAGCAAGTTGTCAAGCTGATTTGAATTGTAGATAATTTGCCAATTTTTTATCAACGTTTATTTTCTTATTGTACTAAATTTGGTTACGTACTATGTATTAAGTTCTAAATTCTTTTTTACATTGCTTTACAAATAAGAAAATATGAATTATTTCATAAGTGTTAAATAATTATTTCAAATTTCATGAATCTGTAAAAGAAAATTTTGTCTTTGATATTAGCAAGATAAATTTTTATGAAAGACTTTCAAGCTAAGGACTGCGAAATCTTGATTATGATTGATATTCAAGCAAAGATTTTACAGGACTGTGAATTCTTACAGGTATAGTTTGAAAAAATTTTACAGCATTTTTACAGCATTTTCACAGAAAAATTAATTTGAAGACTTTTAAATTTCAATAGAATTTTAAATTTGAATTTATTGTTAAAATGGTATCTACAAGATTTTATTTTAAAAAATGATTTAGATCAAAATTCTGTGATTGTTTTTCACAATTGCATTTTCCTTTGTTTCGCTACTGCTTTAATGCTTTTTTTTAAAAAGGCTTTTCTGTCGCGAAGCCTTTTTCTCTTTGAAGGGGGATATACAAGATAAAACATATTTAAATCAAAATTATAGTTTAAATTAATCCCTAGTTCCATTTAATTCTCCTTCTCTGTTCTAAAAATCGTAATAACTTCTCTGGATTGCGTCATTTCTAGATCATTCCATTTGCATTGCCTGCGCAGCGCTGATGACGTTATAGTTGGAAATTGAAACTTTTAACTTAAACCATAACCATTCTCTTTCTGTGCTTCCATATTGGTGTTGTGTCGCGAATTCTGTGTTTTTAATTTAAGTGTTTTTAATGATTTAAGTAATCAATTATTTAAGTATTGTATTTGTATTTGTATTTGGTTTTTTTTAAGTTTGAAATTGTGAAGAGCGTAATGAATATATATATTTGGAAAGTGTGTACTTAAATTTTTAGGCAATTATTTTTTTTCCTTCAACGGTCAATTTTAACGCAGAGAGGGGAGCGTCTTCTAACGGAAGTAACATCTGTGGGAAATGCCTTTTAAGATGACAGTTGCAACATTGAGTAGTATATCGTTGTTCTCTTGTCTTTGTTACCAAGCTGAAAGTGAA
>KK112784.1:89399-138606 GCA_000611955.2 Stegodyphus mimosarum | reverse complement strand
GAGATTGATTTTATAAAAAAATTTAAGAAAATTAAATAAATTAAAAAAGTATTTTCGTAATTTCAGTAGTCTTGTAGTTTCAGAAATGGTAAAAAAGATTGAATTTATTTCAATGCAATTGTGCTTAGAGAGATCAGTAAGCAAGTTTGTTTTTTATTATTTTAAAATTGTTTTAAAGGATCCGCTTGTTCTTATTGCTTTAAACAAATGCATAAAAGGAGGCTGCATTGAAGTTTCAAGTCATTTCAGAGTTTAGTTTATGTTAGACTGTAGCGCTACTGGAGCTTACTGCTGTGTTAGATTATCAAGTTATTAAAGATTATTATTAAATCTTTGTTTTATGAAAGGTTTTTTATGTTCTACATTATTCGCCGTATGTTAAGGGTAATTCCGACTTATTTCTCTCTTCTCCTTGAGCTATTTTTTGTTGCTTTTACTGTTTTGTATCTCATATTATATGCAGTCGAATAGAGTGAATAACCTTTCCTAGTTCTTGTTTTTTTTCCTTCTTTTTCGCTCTATGGTTTGGCTTAACAGCCAATCAATTAAATTTTTTTAGAATCAGCTTATTAAAGATGTTATCATGCAATATCAAATATCATTTCAATATTGAAAAATATAATTAAACTATTCTACACACTAAAATATAACTATTTGTTATTAATGAAATTTCAGAAATCAGATTTCTGTGTTAAAGAATTTTCCCTTGTTACTAATAAGCAACTTTAGTTCATTCTATTACGAAAAGTCTTCCTTTTCTTGCCCCCTTTTTTCCTTACTTTCTTTTCTTTTTCTTTTTTCTTACTTTCCTTTTCACATTTTATTCCTTTTATTATCTTATACCACAAAAATAAGAAAAAATTAATAATAAAATGAGTTATACATTAAATTAATAATCAGTTGGGACTCATATGCTGCTATTTTAAGGAAATTAACTGGCACTTCTTCATAATAAAAAGAAAGCTAAAAATGCAAAAGATATGAATATAATTTTTCAATCCAATATTTTATGTAGTTATAGGTTTAAATGTCAAGTTGTTTGCTGAACGAATAAAATCGCTTAATGTTGCACACGTTAGTTATAAATCTGGGAAAATAACGGTTTTTTGATTTGATTATGATATTCTCAAGTAACACTGAAATGTGATAATACCATAAGAATAAATATTTATCTGAGGAGAAAAAGGATCCAGTCTGTTGAACAATTAAACTCTTCCTGCTATGCATTGTTATTATAATTTGCTCAGAGTTCAAGCTTATATTTGCATTTCAAAGTATGCTTTATTCTCTTTTCTGCATAAAATTGTTCTTTCCCCTTGAAACTCAAAAAGAGCTCAAACAAAGTAATTGAATATACCAGGAAATTACATTTAAATAATAATTGCCCTAAGATACTGAAATTTCAATATTTAAATACATTTTGGTAAAAGTTTACAATTGGGTGCCCCTTGTTTTTTGGCGATTCTGTTTTGGCGCCAAGATCAGCGCCAATAAGACACAATTTCAAGATGGCCGCTACGCAAAACAAAAACAAGAAGTCAAAGAATTTCACAAACTCCGTGTCCATATACACATCGACCTATTTTCACTTAAAAAAACATCAGAGAATTGCACAAACTTAGTCATTGCACATTGCTTGAGTTTGTCCATGTGCACATCGATTTAGTTTCAATTAAATAAATTATGAAGCTAAAACCATGTTAAAACTCTCATGGTAACCAGAAATGGGTTTCATCGTCAAAACTGAACAAAATTTTTCGCCAATCGAAAGGGCACCCAATTCTACACTAGAGCCTACATTTCATACAATGTAATCCTTTCTTTAAACAATTTCCAGTGGATTCAAGCAGAGGGCTTCTATTCTTGTTTATTTATTTATTTTTTCCATTTATGAATAGAATACAGGAGGACAATGATAATTCACAGTAAAATTTTCAAAAATATTTTCATATATTCAAGATTTATTTTTCTTGAATAAACACAAAATTAACTTTAAAAGGCAAAACACTTAGAACAGTTAAAAGGTATCTGAACTAGGATAAGATCAGGTACGTGGTTTCGTAAATTCCTAACTGAATAATTATGTTGGTTAAATTGTATTAAAAAGTCTTTCTTTAATTCATGAAATTTTTATTTTACTGTATTTTACTGCGTGAAAATTTAGAAGGGACTTGGCGTTCAGACTACTTATGTTCATTTGTAAACAAACTTACGTAGTGATGCTAAACGACAATAATGGACTGAAACGTAAATAATGTTTTAAATTTAAATAATTTTCCCATACAAAAAAAACTGACTTCTCAGCAAAAAAAATGCCATCATTCATCAATGCAGTCAATAGAAATATAATGGAAACGAATATTCTGAGACGTGACGATCCACCAGCAGTTAAACATTAGAATTTTGATCCCTTTACAGATCTTGGTAAACAGGCTTATTGTGAGATTTTTCACGCTATTAAATATGGATACGAGTCTATTTTAATAAAAAAAATCTCTATAAAGGAGACATTTTCCTTAGTCGGAGAGCGCTCATGTGCTTTGCCGTAATCCAAATAATCCAGTTCCATCCTGAAAACTTTAGTTTGATTGTACAGCAGGATTATTTAAAACGTTTTAGACAGAAATCTTTTATTGTGCTTTGAAATGCTATTTGCCTGAAGCATAACAGAAAAATATATAAATAAATAAATAATTAAAAAAATTAAAACGGTCGTCCAAAACGATTTATTAAGGTGTTTTAAGCTTAACTGAGCTTGCAGTCTATCAGTCTGCAGTACACTCAATCCTACTAACATTGTTTTTGGTCTTTTTAGCTTTATAGGCATAATTTTCTTCGCACTCAGGACAGTTTATACAGTTTAACAACAAAATTTAAAAAAATTAAAAGAACCATAGCTGTATGCATTTAGAATTCCCGATACAGCGTTAGGTGTTGGCATACACTTTTCTGATTTTTTTCAGTCTTTTTCTCAGGTTATCATATGAATGTTCAAGTTTCGTATTAAGATGGTTCTGCAAAACTCTTTTTGTCTTCTCATTATTAATGTTTTGTATACTTATTTTATTTGTTAAATATTACAATTTTGGCGCTTGTACCGCATAACTCGATTCAACAGCAAATTCACAAAATATTTAAAAATAACATCTCTAACATTTTTCACCGAAATTCTTGCGCGCTGGAGATAAAAGTGTTTTTTTTTCGTACAATAATGCTACTACTCTTTTTGAGATCGTTGAGTTTGTTAATCAAAAATTCGTCAAAGTTTTTTAAAACGTTAAGTAGATAATAAAACAAATTAGAAATTCAAAATTCATGCTTCCAGGTGCTCATCTTCGGGAGGAGGACTACGTTATTCAATTTTGTTTTGGCTCTAGGTACCGCTGCTTTTCTAAAATACCAGAAATATACATACATTCATGCAGATTCTTTATTATTTAATTTCTTTAAATGTAATAGAGGGCGATAATATTTGGTGGCAATAATATGAAAAGTGATACACCGTTTATAGCTGATTCAACGTCAAATGCTGCTTATTGTGACTCAACGCAAAATGCCGATTAATATTCCGTTCGTCATTAACATCTATTTTGATCTAATAAAATTCAAAGGAATTACCATATTGAGAAATCGAACGCTATTTATATTCTTTTATCAGACTGGTTAAACGAAGCCCATATTTAAGTATTAAACCATCGTGCAAAAAGTTTACAGTTGAAAAAAAATTAGCCTAATTAAGAATTACTGAAATAATATTTATATTCAAAGTCATGTGATTATTGACATGCTAAACAGAAGAAGAGTTCATAGCAATTCGTGACTATTTCTTGAGCTGCAAACTATGGACTTAAATGTTGAAGTAACAAGGAAATTGTTTGTGTTCATTCTAATTTTGTCAAAATGAAATAAAACAATGAAACGGACAAAAATATGACATCAGTGAATTAAATATTTATTTAACAATGAATTTACACTTAATCATTAAACACATTATTAAATTTATAATTAGAAACACACATTATTAAATTTATAATTAGAAATTAATAATTTTTAATGTTGTTCTGTGCATTAAGAATTTAAAGTAGTCTTTTCGCTAATATTCGAAATTAAATAAAATGGCAAATTTGTTTCTTTTTAAAATTATATATTTACTTTTATTATATTATGACATGTCGCTTTTAAAATTATTTTAAATGAGTCACTATATAGTTTCGAAAGCTATACCAACTTACAAGTCTAATATAAGCATGCTGTTAAGTAGTAAACAAGAATGACGGAATCTGGATCATAGACATTGCTTTTAAAATGATTGATTTAAATAATTTTAAGCAAACTTAAGTATAGTTTTTGGAACCAAAATATTTCCTTTATGTCTAGGGGGCTAATGATAGAAAGCTCTTAAGAAATAAACAAAATTGATTGAAATTGTATCAGAAACTCTTTACTTCTATTGAAGTAAAAAAAAAGTTTTCAATATATCTTTCCTTTACAGAAATGATTAAAACCAACCCATACAATAACATTGAAGCAAGTTTTAAGATCTTAATCAATCATAACCTATCTTACTTAAAAGCTCTTTGACATTTACTTAACGTTATTCATTACAAAAGATGAATTTTCATTACCAGAGGACTGTTTGCTTTAATAACTGTTACATTTTCATACCTTTAATAATATTAACTTTTGTCAACTTTCTCTTCCTTTATACAGGAAATTATATATACTCTTCTCGTTAATATTTGGAGCACAGCCGGTATTGGTTGATTAATCTCTGCTAGAAATTAAAGCAGCAATTTCTAGTTTTTTCTCTCTTCAGGGAGGGTACCCAAAAATAACTTAATTAATTTTCAAGTGATTATGTTAAACTTACATATTTTATTATTTCAAAGGTTTCTCCATCAGCAGCAATACATTTTTTCCAACATTGTGCCCACTACTAGAAACATGGTAACAATTCTGGAGCACTGGATAATGAATATTATTCAAGGCTCGCAGCGTATTTTCTTACACTTAACCCACATCGCGGAATTGGCCTTATCCACAGAATTGCTTTTTAAAAGTTTCTCATTCGCGAAAACAAAAGAAAATTGAACTAAGTAAGAATATTTTGCTAGCAACGTAAGTGAGACAAAAAATCATGTTCTCCTTTTACATGAAATGTCGAAAGGGCAGAGTTTCTTCAGGAGTTTGGAGGATGATGTTTCGATGATATTCATTAACAGCCTTTTGTATTTTTTATTGTTTTGCTCGTCAGTGGATATTCTAATCATAGCAACCTTCATCTGGCATGCCGCCATTTTTTAGTCGAGAAAATCGTTCATGTGGTTGCAGTTTACTCAAAGCAACATTTTAAAATATTTTCTAAAGTACAGTCTCAGATGCAATTTTCGCACCCCAAAAATATCATAAATATTCTTGGTTTTTTTTATGCTAACACATCATAAAAACCGTAGAAAGCTGGGAGTAGGAACAGATCTAAATCATCAACAACTAGAGTCCTCTCTAATCAGTCTGATACTACTTGGCAAACAGAAGAGGTAAATCCCAAGCTAGTAAGACAAGGCAGCCTGATCCGAAATTACGAAATGTTCGCATGCAATATTATTTTTTCGTTGTTTTGGGGAAACGCTATGTAATTCTGATATCTTTTCAAATCGATGAAGACTTACAATAGTGTTGTATGTTATATTTGTATGATATCAGTAGCAAGTTTTAATGTTCAGTGAAAAATTATGCATTTTAGAACAAAAACTAAAACAAAGCATTTCCTGATCATGCTAGGGTATGAAGAAATAGTACAATCGAATAAAAATGTGCGCATCTACAACATTTTTTTAAAAGCTTCGAAAGATTCTCGCATAAAATTCAAACTTGCAGATTAAGTTTTGTCTGTTTACATACTGACGTGCAAAATTTTACAAACAAACACCATTTTTAAAGATGGCAAGAACAAAACTAAAAGAAGCAGCAAATAGTGATCTCACAACAATATATCTTCAGTAACCAGCTGATGTTTTTTAGAACCTTAGCATCAGAAGTTGAGTCTTAGCATAAGCTAAACTTTAGAAAAGATAGATGGCAGGAGTAACAAGAACTCTTTCCAGATTTCTGAGCAGTGAGCGAGAATGTCACAAATGGATATTCAGCTACATTTATTCCGTATCGCAAACAACAAAATGGCCATTAGGAAAAATTTAGATGCCTTTACTCGAAGCAGAATAATTGAAGTTGTAGGATAAGATGAATGAAAGAAAATACGTGAGCAAATATCATTAAGGAAACAAGCAAATACTGTTTGAAAAGATAACGATTATTTATTATAAGGCACTTTTTGTTTGCCTGTCTTTCCATACACATTCATGTCATCTTAAAAATCAACAAATGGCTCCTTTTTAATGTGTTGAATATCTGCCATGATAACGATTCATGATCATGTTACTGAAATTTAGATTGAACTCAATCACATACTAAATTATCATATTTTCTTTTGCCAGATATTTCATCATGTAACTTCAACTGCGCATCCACTTTACACATTTTACTGTGTATCAGGTGTTCTAAACTAGGGGGAAATTTTGTAGTTTCAGAGCGAGGAATGCGTTCACCCATTTATTTAGCTGTTAAGTATTTAGCTCTAGTTTACGAATATAAAAAATTCCTTTTATTTAAGTTTTGGATTTATCAATATTTTCTATAGTTTTTTTGGTTGTTTCATTTATAATTATATTACAAATAACCTAAATTTAAATTTTAATAAATGTAGTTTTTCAGTTGTGGAAAAGAGGGGTGAGGAACGCTCTTCTAGAAATGGTGAAATGTGTACATCCCTCAAAACAAGTTGAGAACCACTGGCATAAATTAATTAAAGAGGGAATAATTTTTAATATTCCGTAACGTTATTTTTAATAACATTTTCAGTCTTGAAGACTGTGAAATCTTCATTTTTCGATAACGAAACAAATGTCATTGTTTGTTACCTTAAATAAGAGTACAAGTAATAAATGTAATATAACAAAATCTAAAAATGCTACAAAAAGTAAAACTTTATTAATTACATTTATTATTATGGAAAACGGTAATTTTTCCCCTGTATCTTTCCCATTAAGCTCCATCTATCGTTAACAAATATGTGTATATGCACGACAATAGTACATTTCAGTTTAAACTTAATATTTCACCTTTACCGTTCTTTCCTTATTTTTCAGCTCTAATTATTAAAACTATCAAATGAAAAAAAGTTCTAAATAAATACTAGATTCATATTAATTTCTTATTAGGTTTTCTTTGATGTTTCACATATGCTATACACATAAATAAATAGAAAATTAAGGCACATTAATTATACATGTTGAGACCTATTTTTTCTTTTGCATTCATTTTAATAAAATGTAGCTTATTGCGTTTTAAGATTTTGCCAATGCTTGAAATAAAAAAGTAACTATAAATTGTAACTATGAAATCAAATCTTGTACAGTGTCTCAGTTTTATTTATTATAAATACATTTTATGACTATTATAATTATAATTAAAAATGTAGGAGATTCAAATTAAAGCTATGATACTAATATTAATAATATATATTTTTTAAACCGCTATACATATTCTGCTAAATTATGCTTAGATAAAAGTTCATTTTATACAAGAATTCAAAAAAATAATTTTGGTGTAAGAGAAACTTCGTAAATTTATTTATGTATTCAGTTATAAAAGTGAACAAAAAATGAAATTCATGAAAGTTCTCCAAGATAAGTGAAATAATGTGTAAGTGCAATAAAAAATCTATTAAAAGATGTCTCCAACCATAATTATTCTTTCCTAAACAACCCTCTTTAATTTACGTATTATGTCACTTTTTCAACTCCGTTATAATTAAACATATCTAGCACTCACGAACAAGGGAAGCATTAAATATGAGTCTGAGGTGTAATGATGTAATTTATCTAGCGTATGTTTCGCAGTATATAAATGCATCATAAAAAAATTAGCATAAGCTATAAAACAGAGGAGAAACTTTATCTCAGCTATTTAATTACTAGTTTATGTAAAAAAGCATAATTTATAATCTCAGAATTGTGTACATATTAATGCGTAGTTCTGGAAGCGTTAACATTCTATTATTATTGGTTATTATTGCAAGCACTTAATTTGATTAATATCTGTAATACATCAGTGAAAAAATGCCCTCTGTAAATAATTATTTGCTCTGAGAATATTATTGAAGATGTAATGAAACATTTCGTAACGTTATTTATCTATATACATAAATATATCTTATAATAGTGCATATAAAAGTGTTATCCCTAAGTTAAGATTTTCCCTTCTACTAATTTTTACCTATTTTACGTCATTAATGGGATATTTTACTGAACTTTCCTATATTGGCATCGCAAGTAAAGTTATAGATTTTAATATTTGCCTTTCTCTTCTCAGCCAGATTAATAATACTCTCTAAGTATGTCAGGACTGAGAGTTCGGTGCATATTCTTGGCGAACGTATTCGTGCAATACTACAAGTCCTGATCTTGAACAGGGAGCTGAATGCAGCTATGTTCTTATGTTCTGTGGTAGAAAACTGTGGTTAACTGGTAGAAGAACTGCATTAAAGAAGGATTTAAAATCCTCTTTTATTAAACCACAATTATATACAGCCACTTCCCAACTCGGGAGGAATACAGAAAATAATGACCGCACTTGGGTCTAAACTGAACAATCAAATTATTTAAACTAAAATTAAATAGAAATTAAGTCGTCGTTGCTCACGGAGCTATGAACGCGAGGTTGGCCTCTATGCTAAAGGGTGCGTAGCAAGATTTAACTAATACTAACGCACTTAGATTTACTTCAATAAGTAATAGCGTAACAGCACTAAGGCTTAGAATTTAATTACTAGCTAATCAGGCGAACGTCGAACAGAGTAGCAATGGTCTGGGACTAAAAGCTCTCTCACACTGAGAGGTTCCTACCTACCGCTTAAATAGCAACTTGGCTCCACTTCAAATTAGCATAAAGCTGCAACGCGCGCTTTCTCTAACGGGAAGTTGAAATGAGAACAGATAGAAAAAGGCAAATTAAAAATAAACCTTTGTTAGTTTAAACTAAAACCTTACAAGTATACTAACATAACATTTTATTTCTTTTCGAAATTTTATCATATACCAATGTTTTCTTTTTTTCAGCTATAACTAACACTTTTAATTTAAATTGCGAGTGGTAAATTTTGTATTTAGCTTAAACTTTACTACAAAGTTTTTGAATTTTGTTCTCATTTCTTAGAAATTTTATTTCATATACGTTAAAATTTTGGGTTCCTGTTTGCAACGCAGCGGGACCAATTTTTACAAGGGAAAGCTTGAAATACTAGGGAACTGATGCATGTTAGAGCAGTGATTCTCAGCCTGTTTTCCTCTACGCATCCCTTTCACCGTTTCTAGAAGATCATCCCCCTTTCCAATTTCCAAACTTCAAAAAATGGATATATATTTTTTTACATTAAGATTCAGGTTATTTTTAATGTGTTTATAAATGAAATAACAAAAAATACAGAAAATGTTTATAAATATCAAAACTTGAATGAACCTAGGTTTTATATTCATAAATTAAACTAAGTACTTAACAGCTAAATAAAAGGCTGACCATATTATTCCCTCAAATGCCCTTCCCCCCCGTTGAAACTCCTATGCTAGAAAGATAGGAAGAGACGTATCGACACTTACACCTTTGTTGTAACAGTGCCTGGATGTTTGACTCTACATTGCTTCATTGCCTGAACTATGCGTGAGGTCCCCGTATTGACCGACGAACACCGTTAAACCATTCCTGGTATTTAGATTGCATGTCTATAATTCGGAGTGTTCAGTGAGGTTGGTATTATCATCGAGATTGTCTGAATTCTTAAGTCGTAGAGCAAATGTTCGCTATAGAATTCACAAACAGGTAACTGTGCTCAGTTTTGAATTCAACAGCAATCGTTTTTCGTATATTTTGCCGAAATCCGATGAATTCTTTCAGTTACCTGTCAGTTTGTGCAAGTAACGACAACTCCATTTTATATTTTTCATTTACTTAGGTGTTCTCCATGAATATGCCTTGCAAAAATATATGTCTTATATTTGTCCACCTTCAATCAAAAATAGATTTTATTAAATGGAAAGAGAAATTACTGGAACATTAAAAAAACTATGTATTCAGGAATATATTGATCACTTTCTAATGGTCATCCTCACACTGAGTTCCGAAGGAAATTTTTATCTTCAGGGAAAACATGCAACATCGTTTGAGTAATGTATTCCATAAATCTAGCTTGAATTCATTAAAGAATCTGATAAAACGCAAAAAAAATCATAATCAAAGGCAACAGTCCAAAGCTTTGGAGACAAAATTGGAACAGGCGAGGGAAAAGCAGCATTGAAGCTGACACTGACAAAAAGCGGCGAAAAGTTGTTTGAGCTGAAACTGCTCTCCAGAATTTAATCTAATCATGGCTTTAAGAATGCATCAAGCATCTGGTTAAAATAAAAATTTTATGAATGTGTTCGTCATTTCGTTCGTCATTTCTACATATTTATTTTCTGCTATCACGTATGATTACTTCATTATATTTTAAAAATTGACTTCTGCAAAACCTCACTTTTTGAAGAAGATTTCGTGCGTAAACTTTAGATTGCCAGTTAACTTCAAACATTGTTCCTTTTGCGAAAAATGTCTAGTTAATGTATTTCATAATCTTGCGAGTAAGGAAGAAACATTTTGAATAAATAGAAGGAATATGTAAAAACATTTCTATTTGTGACTGATAGAAACTTTTTAAAAATGTTAGGGATCTTATCTCTCTCGACAACTATACTTCTCCACTCCAACGCATCTATTTAAAAGATTGCGCAGAATAAGGCTCTCTGGGAAACTGTCAAACCAGAGCTACATATTTAAAGCCTAGTAAATGATTTCCATTTTTTTGTGCCTTATTGTCGAAATTTTGAATGTAAGCACTTTATTTTCCCACAAAATTTTAAGAACATTACCTTTCTTATGCTAGAATTAGAAAATGACTTAAGTTTGTTTTTCTACATTACGTTTTTCTACATTATTCGGTTCTACTGTATATTTATTGAAAGCGGAAATAAACTAATGCGTATGAAAAATTTGGTAAGGAAGTATGAGTATTTTATATGAATGAGGCTAAACATTTTGTAAGATAGAATTCGGGGTGAGTTGGTTTAGTTAATTAGCCTTTCAAAAGAGGGGGGCATGCATATTTGCTAAATTGCATGTAATTACTGATTGTTCCTAAATTTGCAAGAAGAACTTCTGAATTTGCAAGGTAAATTTACATGGCCTATTGCATCAACGGTGAAATCCGTTTAGAAATAACTACG
This sequence comes from Stegodyphus mimosarum, assembly GCA_000611955.2. Taxonomy (NCBI): domain Eukaryota; kingdom Metazoa; phylum Arthropoda; class Arachnida; order Araneae; family Eresidae; genus Stegodyphus; species Stegodyphus mimosarum. The sequence continues at coordinate 127,234 of KK112784.1, read as the reverse complement.
TACAGTGTATTCCTTGATGCGCACTATTTTACCTCACGACTGTAATGGTAAGGGAAAGATTTATCTAATTGCGAGACATATTTTCCTGGGTTCATCTAATAAAACATGTAGTCTTTGACAGAAAACTGGTGTCAGAATACAGTTTTGACATTCTTGTAATTCCGCAAGCTATACCTACCAATAAATTTCTTGAGAACTTAAGATATTGGAAAGCGAGTGAATAACTGTGAAAGAAATAACGCTTTACTTGAATCTTTCACATGGAATAATATACTGAACAACTATCGGTTTTTATACCTTCATACATCTTTATTATTATTTTTCGTAATACGTGATCATTTGCATACAGCTTTCATGTTTAAATGATTTCTTTTCCCAAATTCTCTAGCACTTCTGATACCTTGTCGTAAGCTCTATTCTCTTTGTAAAGCCCTCATATATTTTCCCAATATGAGCTATAAATGTTTTACTGCATTATTTTCCAAACTATATATACTGATCCACCTCTTTAAAATTTATTATTTGTTGCTCATTGTTCTAGTTTATCTAAATTTTGTAAATGTTTAAAGTTCAGATATTCTTGTCTGCTTTCACTTGCAATAGTTTGACCAAGGCTCTGAGAACGTATTACCTCAAGGGCAGGACATGAATTCAGCATACTACCATAGAAGTGAAAGGTCATCCAGGTATCCAATCAAGGTCATGTTGTTTGTTTGCCAGTATGATATCCTCGTCCCCCATCACTGGGTATCTAGCAAATTCTGGTTTATTTTATTATGATAATGCTCAAGTATACGAAGATGCTTATATTTGGGAATTCTTGCAGCAGTTTTGACGAGAATTGTTGGATTATCTACCGTGTAGTTTTTATCCTGAGCTTTGAGCAAATAGCAGTAATCACGAATTCGGGGAGGATGACGAAATCATAATACCATAAACGAAAATCATAATTTAACAATCAAAGCAGCATTACAGCAAAACTCAGTGTCCAGAATGTCATAGTTTACGCAAACAGCTTCGAGAAGTATCCCTATGCTTGGGAAAATGTCCCATTGTTAGATTTAATCATCTTGAGCCTGATGATGATAAAAAAAAATTCATCTAAAGTGAATACAAATCTTTATTAAAATTCCAACTTATTTTTTACAATCAGTAATTATGTCATAACAGCCGACTAAACTTTTGCATGCGCACAATAAGCGTGGTACACTGCGCGAAAAAAAAGGGGGGGGCAGTTCTAACTCTCCCGTTCCACTGGGCCGATTACCGAAATTTAAATTGTTTTTTTCATGACCCGAAAGCGCGACTTAAATTTATATATAGCATTATTCTAACATAGGTATTTGGACATAAAATAGGACTTTTTCTGAAATAACATATAATTTTTCCCGTATTTCGATTCTACGACTCAAATTATGTCTAGATATTAAATTTTGCAATTTTTGGTGAGAAATTTAAGGAGATATTTAAAAATTTATCTTGTCGAATTTTTTTTTAGTTTTCGCGAAGAATAATTCACTTGGCGGAATTCTTAATTTATAGTAATTTACTTCCTTTCCTTTTTCTTTCATTGTTGCTTGAGAGGGAAAAAGGTCTATCGTTCATCCTTTCAAATAATTTTAACAAAGTGCGTAAACCACATTTTCGTTATTATCGCTTATATTAAATACGCCAAATTTCAAAACGTGCCAAAATGTAAATTCCCGTATATTTTAGGAAAATTTGAATAAAAAACTCTAATGTTTTGCAGGTATGCTTAGAAATACATCTAATTTAAGATAATGTAAAAAATTTTATAGGTTATAATACAAAAATGTTTTCGAAAAATTTATAAAAAAAATTTTAAAAATATAAATTTTAAAAAATATGCGAATTATATTTGGATTAAGCCTAAATTTCGAATTCTGAAAGAACGAATCAAGTAGGTTTAAGAAAAAAAATAGATATTAATAAATATATCAGATTCAATTAACATTGGCAGTTTGGTGTAATTTGAGTCATAGAATCAAAATATCGAAAAAAATTAGCATGGCGTTTCAGAAAAAGTTCGACTTTGTGTCAAAATGCCTATGCTAGATCAACTGATATATATAAATCTAATACATATCCTAAGCCGCTCTTTCGAGACATGAGAAACGCAATTTGAATTTCGTCAATCGGCCCGGTAGAACAGGAGATATAGAACTGTCCCATTTTTTACTTCCTTGTACGAGTAAAAAGGGAGTATTGTAATCGCGAAAAATTTCGGGTATCATATTTCAACGAAAATATCTACTATGACAGCTATCGAATGCAATTTAACAATGTTTTTGAGGGAGATTCGTACTTAGGAACAGAATAAAGGAGTCCTTTTCGAAAAAAAAAAAATCTAAAACTGATTTAAAATGGATTCTGAGATTTCTTCGTGGCGTCTGTGCATATGTACGTATGTATGTATGTATCTCGCATAACTGAAAAACAAGTAGCCTCAGAACGTTGAAATGTTTTATATAGGACTGCTATAACATGTAGATGTGCACCTCCTATTTTGGTCGCAATCGGCCTTACTAAAAGTATATAAATTTATATATATGTATGCATATATATATATATATATATATATATCCACTCTGTTACTCCGCTCAGTGTGCTCAGTTTTTTTTGCTTTTATATGTTAGTAAATTGTGCAATTTTTGTTTTAAATATGATTGAATTATGTTGTTCTTATCTTCCGGTTCAGGTTTGTATGCCTTTGGTAAATCTGCATGCAAGAGTTGTAGATTTATCAACAGTTTAAAAGTTGTTTAAGTGCGGATAAGCCTAATAATTTTTCTCTTGACGGACATATATGTTACAGTTTATGTAGCTGGCCACGAGCTGGCGCAGCTTTCCATTTTTATGCTCTTTATATTTTCTTTACCGCATTGCGGATTTTTTGATAAAAGTGTAGTGGCAACCAAGAAAAAATAATGAACGTTCTAATGTAAACATTATTAGTTGTATATAGCTGTGAAGAATAAAGTTTGTGTGAAAAACAAAATGGCAAAGAATTCCAAGCGTCTTGTAAAATCATCAAGAAAGGTAAGCAAAGATTATTTATTAAATGTTAAATGTTAAAAATAAGAATAAGAAAAGGACCTTAAAAAGGTTCAACATGGTGCCGAAACCCGGGATAACAGTGATCTTTAGATATATTATGATTTAAGTATTTATTATTGTTTCATTAGTGATTGAATATCGAATATTAAGATGGATAAGTTAAAAGCATTAAAAAAGAAGCGAGGAATGCTAAGAGCATCAGTAACAAGACTGATAGCTAAAATGGAAAAGGAAATTGAATCGGAAAATATTAAATTTGATTTATTAGAAGACGACTTATCCATCTTAAATGAAAATGAAAACGCTATATTAATATTGAACAATGAAATTGAATCTGTCATAACAGACGAAAAAGAGTATGACACCGAAATACAGGATAGCTTGGAATATAAAAATAAAATCACCTTGTGTAAATCGAAGATTAATAGAATATTTAGAAATAGAAAATATGTTAAATTAAATGAGATGCCATCTAATTCTTCTACTATAGATACGGTAGAGAACACAAATACAAATGGCGCTAAACTTCCGAAACTAACCATAAATAAATTTAAAGGCGAAATATGTGAATTTCAAAGTTTTTGGGCTCAATACGAATCTGCTATACATAATAACTCTGCTTTAAAGGATGTAGACAAATTTAATTACCTCAAATCTTTATTAACGGACACAGCTTTAATGTCAATAAAGGGATTACCGTTAGTTGCCGAAAATTACGCTAAGGCAATAAATATTCTGAAAGAAAGGTTTGGTAGAAAGGAAATTCTAATAAACGCACATATGAATCGTCTGCTGAATTTAAAGCCAGTAAAAAGAATGGATGATATTAAAATGTTACGTAATCTTTATGATAGTTTAGAAATTGAAATTAGAAGCCTGGATTCCCTTAACGTTACTTCGAATTCTTACAGCTATTTGTTATGCCCGCTGTTAATGAGAATACTTCCTAGCGAATTGGTTTTAGAGTTCAATCGATCGTTAACTCCTGACACAGAAACCACAGTGACTAACATTTTGAAATTTCTGAAGAAAGAAGTTGAAAGCAGAGAGCGAACATTTTTCCAAACATCGCCAAATCATTCCGAGTTTAACATAAGAACCGAACAAAATAAACACCAATCGCGAGATCTTTTTAAAGGTGAAAAATATCATACTGCCTTCAAAAACAAGCATTTTGTCCCAGCAGGTGCGTCGTTGAATACGAATACATCAACAGCCGACTGTATATTTTGTGGGAAGATAGAAAATGAATCGTTGAAGCATTCTACTTCAAATTGCGCAATTCCAATTGAGGAGAAAAGAAAGAAATTAAAACTGGCTGGGAGATGCTATTTATGTTTTCGTAAGGCTCATACGTCAGCCCGTTGCAACTCAGATATACGCTGTGATTTATGTTCGTTAAGGGATAATACTATTTTACATGATAATAAATTTGAAAATAAACGGGAAAATAAAGGTGAGTTTAAAACAGACACAGTGGTAGCGTCAATTTCCGAAAGAGATAACAAAAAAAGGGTTTATTTACAAACTGCAAATGCAGTAGCTTTAGGTCAGAATAGAAGAAAAAATGTAAGACTCATTTTTGATTCTGCCTCTCATAAATCTTTCATTCTGACAAAAGTATCAAAACAATTGAAATTAAGTGTTGTGGGGGAAGAAGAACTTCAGATTTACACATTCGGCTCTACTGAGGCTATAGTTAAAAGGCTAAAAAAGGTTAAGGTTATACTTAAAGATATATGCGGACCTGGGAAAATAATAATTGAAGCTCTTGAAACTCCAGAAATTAACCAAGCTGTTATTGGTATGCCAGGAAAGGAAATACTTAATTATTGTATGGAAAATTCGATAAGACTTGCTGATGCTACAAATATAGATGGCCATAACTCTCAAATATCAGTATTAATTGGTAATGATTTTTACTGGAAAATAGTCACTGGGAAGGTTAAAAGATTATCAAAGGGTCTTGTTGCCTCTGAAACGTTATTTGGTTACACTATAAGTGGGACTGAAGCATTAAGTAATGTTTCCACACTTCGTTCCGGAATTACGGTAATGAATGTTGTTGAGAATATTTCACATGCACCTGATTTTGAAACTAGTGCAGCTTTAAAAAGGCTATGGGATTTAGATGCAATTGGAATACTTGACTGTCAAACAAATGAAAATGACACTGAAGTTATTCGGAGATTTGAAGAAACTATTGAATATAAAACCAATCGGTATGAAGTTTCATTACCTTGGAAGGACAACGTCAATAAAATGGGTAGTAATTATAACATCGCCTTAAACAGATGGAGCAGTTTACTTAGAAGGTTTAAGAAAAATCCTGAAATTTATGACAAGTATTCAAGGGTAATTGAAGATTATCTAAATAAAGGAATAGTTGAAAAGGCTCCAAAGAATTCTGCAGAAAACATCTATTATTTGCCACACCATTGCGTAATCAGAGAAGATCACGATTCTACGAAATTAAGGGTCGTATTTGATGCTTCCTCACATACTCGTGATAGTCTATCTTTAAATGATTGCTTACATTCAGGACCAAATTTAAACCCTGAATTATTAGATTTGCTAATTAAATTTCGTCAACACAAAATAGCATTTGCTGCAGATATTGAAGCTGCTTTTCTACAAATTCTGTTGAAGCCTGAGGACAGAAATGCAGTAAGATTTCTTTGGACTGCAAAAGAAAAGGAGCAACCGACGATTTTAAGAATGACGCGTGTAATATTCGGAGCAACCTGTAGCCCCTTTTTACTAGCAGCAACAATAAAGCATCACGCAAGAAAGTTGAAATCACAATATTCGAAGATCTGTCAGCTTCTTGAAGAAAATATTTACGTAGATGATTTGATTCATGGTACAGATAATGAAGAAGAAGCTGCAGAAATTTATAAAGATGTGAAAAGGATTATGATGCTTGCTAGTTTCAATATGAGAAAGTGGAGGAGCAATAACGCCCAATTACATGCGATTTGGAATGCAGCTGAAAATACGAAGTTTAATGGAGACAGAATGAATAGCACTTTGCTAGGATATATTTGGAATTATGAAGCAGATATACTGAAATTTCGAATCAAAGATGAATTACTAAAAGATCCGGCTGAGGAAATAACAAAACGGAAGATTCTTCAAGTTGCAGGCGAACTATACGATCCTATCGGGTTCATATCTCCCTTTGTTGTTGCAGCTAAAATGATGATGCAAGAATGTTGGCAAAGGGGATACCAATGGGATGCACCACTTGATCAAGAATTGCAGAAACGATTTAAAACCTGGTATAATGAAATTCCTAAATTAAAAATTGTTGAAATTCCAAGGCATTATTTCAACAGTCAATCAAAAAATAATCTGTCGAATATTCAGTTGCACTGTTTTACAGATAGTAGCCAAAACGGATATGGTGCCGTTGCATATTTGAGATACAATGAAAATGAGCTAACAAAAACATCATTTGGTATGTCCAAAGCAAGAGTTGCTCCCATAAAAAAGATTACGTTACCTAGACTAGAGCTTTTAGGAGCAGTCATAGGAGCTCGACTCATCACATACATTCGACATTCGTTAAAAAACATAGAAATGAAGGTTTATATGTGGACAGATTCAGAAATTGTACTACATTGGGTCAAGGCTGATCCTACGAAATGGAAACAATTTGTACGAAATAGGTGTCTAGAAATCCAAGAGAAAACTGATCCAGATTGGTGGAATTATTGTCCCAGCCATGAAAATCCTTCGGACTTATTGACGAGAGGGCAGAAGGTAGAAACCCTTTCAAAAAATGAAATGTGGTGGTATGGCCCACCTTGGCTTGTTAAAGATAACAACTTTTGGCCCATATCTTCGAGAAAATTTAATGAACATGATAAAGTAACAAATTCTGAGAAACGAAAGGGAAATAAACAAGAAATCTTAACAGCAAACTGTATTGTTGAAAACAGCGAACCTATCATTCCTATCGAGAACTTCAGTGACATAAAGAAAGTATACAGAATAACATCTTATGTTTTCAGATATATCAATAATGTGAAAAACCCAAAACTAAGAAGAATTGGATCTGTCACGGCTGAAGAGATGACTGAAGCAGAGAATTTCTGGATCAAGAAAACTCAGGAAGAAAATTTTAGAGAAGAAATAAGGAAATTAATGATGAACCAAAGCATAGCTAGTTCGAAAATATTTGCATTAAATCCATTTGTAGACTCCAATGGAATATTTAGAGTAGGTGGAAGACTTCAAAATGCTATAATGTTAAGCTATAATCAAACATATCCAGCAATATTACCTGAGAAGTCTCATTTGACAGACCATATTATTAAAGATTGTCACGAAACGCAAGGACACGCTGGTGTAGCTGAAACTTTAACTCAAGTTAGAGAAAAATTTTGGATACTAAAGGGTCGACAGCGTGTTAAGAGTAATATTAACAAGTGTGTGATTTGCTACAGATTTAAAGCTAAGCCACTAAGTCAGGATATCGCTCCTTTACCAACCGAAAGAATAAGAGAGGCAAATCCCTTCGAAGTTGTGGGACTTGATTTTGCTGGTCCTATGAGTGCAAAGGATGAAACTGGGAAGGCTTATATTGCTCTGTATACATGCGCTGTAACAAGAGCAGTGCATCTAGAACTAGTGTCTAGCCAAACAGCAAACAATTTTCTTCTGTCCTTTAGAAGATTTATTTCAAGAAGAGGAGTATGTCGAATAATATATTCAGACAATGCAAAACCATTCAAAAGAGCAGACAAGGATTTACAAAAATTATGCAATACCATCAGGGACACAGAAGTTCAAAATTATTTTGGTAATAAAGGAATTGAGTGGAAATTCAATGTGGAAAAGGCGGCCTGGTGGGGCGGTTTCTGGGAAAGGCTTGTTAGATCTATCAAGTCATGTTTGAAGAAAATACTCATGAAGGCTTCACTTAAATTTGAAGAGCTGGAAACAGTTTTAATTGAAATTGAGGCAATATTAAATTCACGCCCGCTAACTTATGTTTATAGTGAAATCGGCGAACCAGAACCGCTGACACCAGCTCATTTTCTAGTTGGGCGAAGATTGACATCTTTACCATCTGGCAAAATTCTTGAACCTGATTCAACTAAAGAAAAATTAACAAGGCGATATAAATACCGGCTAAGGTTATTAGAAGGTTTTTGGAAAAGATGGAAAAGGGAATACTTACTTGAAATTAGAAACGTAAAACAAATTCAAACAGGTAATGCCGTAACAGATCTTTTGAAGGGATCTGTAGTTCTAGTACATGAAGAAAAATTACCAAGATTATTATGGAAGATGGGAGTTGTACAGGAGTGTCATCCAGGACGAGATGGAAAAATAAGGGCTTGCACTATCCGTTTAGCTAATGGAACTCATCTTCGTCGTCCTGTGCAGTTATTGTACCCCTTAGAAATGACTTAAACTCTTTGAACTGAACACAGTGAACTTAAATTACGAACACTGCGTATATGAACATTTAAACTTGTTGAACATTAAAACAGTTAGTGTTTAAGATAACTTCAGAATCCAATCCTTTGATGAACCAAGAGTTCATCGAGGGGGAGGATGTTACAGTTTATGTAGCTGGCCACGAGCTGGCGCAGCTTTCCATTTTTATGCTCTTTATATTTTCTTTACCGCATTGCGGATTTTTTGATAAAAGTATAGTGGCAACCAAGAAAAAATAATGAACGTTCTAATGTAAACATTATTAGTTGTATATAGCTGTGAAGAATAAAGTTTGTGTGAAAAACAAAATGGCAAAGAATTCCAAGCGTCTTGTAAATCATCAAGAAAGGTAAGCAAAAATTATTTATTAAATGTTAAATGTTAAAAATATGAATAAGAAAAGGACCTTAAAAAGGTTCAACAATATATCTTTATATTTGAGACTTAGCAGAATATTGGATTTGTTGCCAATCTAGAGAAGCGAGGCTTTGCAACAAGAAACATAACGCCTTCTTTTATTATTGCGAATTAAATCATGCTTAATACACTCCGGAATTTATTCGAGGAAATAAGTGTTTAAGATTTATGTCGTAATTTTTAATATAGATATTTTGAGTTTTTATGTATTTTTGCCCTGTCGCGAAGTGCGATCTGAACTAATTGAATGAGAAATACTGAATCGTCTGCGAAAAACTGTTTTTTTGTCTGTTTAATTTCTTTTACACATCGTTTTAGATTTATTATAATATTTGAAATGAACTTGTAGCAGCGATTAGATAATTCTCTAGATGATATACATAATTTTTTGCAGTCTTGATAAGTTTTAAAAATGAATGAGATGTACGCTGTTAAGTGAAGCTAGCGCCAGAGTGTGGCTGTGGTATACAAATATAGTGAATTTTAAAGAGTGCAATTATTCTATTGTGGTTTATGCGCTATCGATGAAGTAGACTTAATTCAATCCAATAAGTTTAAATGAAATGCAAAATGCGTATGATTTAGTATCCCGTACAAGGAAGTCATGTGGTGTACACATCATATTTTTTGTTTGCGCACTGTACATCTATCATAGCAGATGAACCTTTTTTTTATGTTTTACTTTTCATCGCATGTCTACCAGTCCGTAGCAGCTCGAGATCGGCTCACGCAGTGATGCTACAAAGAATCTTCTAAACATTTATAAATGTATAAGAAATAGGAGAGGTTATAGTTGGCATTTTCATTAGTTTTGTAACTTCTAAGACTGGGGCTGTGACATAACCATTAAGTTATAAATGTGTTGTAAATTGAGAACTAGAAAGTGTAATGGCAGAATAAAAAATGGCTGATTAAAATTTAGATCTAACAAACTCAGTGAAAAGGACTGCAAATTAAACTATTTTAATGAAAACTGTGAAAATCGTGATAAAACAGAAATGAAATAGTAATTTGGTTTTCAAATCGTATAAGTGAAAAAAGATAATTCCTCATTTATTGTTTTCTTGAATAATATATTAATGAAAACCATATTTCAAGAAAATCTTATATCAAACTATGCAAAGTTGTGTCTTTTACATGCCATGAGGTCTAACAATGTGTCATACACCTCTACATTCCCATTTATTTAAAATTTTACTTATATTTTCCTCATTTAAATATTATTTTAAATTTGGAGCCGTTGAAAAAATACATAAGTCTTCTAACATTTAATTCTTTTATGCATAAGGTCTAAACAATGAACAAGTACGAATTACTTATAAAAATTTGGGCCCAAAGTACAAATTGTATAATAAAACTTTAAGCATTTAAAAGAATGAAGTTGAACCAGCAAAACTGAAGATGCTTCTTAAAACGAAAAAGTGCACAAAGAAGCATTTAATTACTGCTTTGCTTATTTTACTATTCATCCTCTTCTCTTTCTTGAAGTAGATTCGACTGCTTAATGAGTTCTCTAGGAAGTTTTAAGACAACGCATTCAAAACATTAAAAATTACAAAAAGATCTCTAAAAGGCATGTCTTTAACGTTGCTGCTAAAATAAATAAGCATTATTAAAAGAAGGAATCAAAATTTATTCCAGAGCATTATTATTGAAAGCGAAACATAAAAAATGCAATTTTCGTCTAAAGTTTAATTATTTGAATGTTTTGTGCAGGTGGAGGAAGCGTATGACCCGCAGCCATTTTCTGATTGTCCCTTCAGCTTTACATCATGCAGAGAACTAATTACTCCGGCGTCTAAAGATAAAAGATTGTAAGGGATATTTATGAAAATGAAACTAAACATTTATTTCAAGACAAAGAATACATAAAAATCGCACACTTTTACAGAACATATTATCTTGTTTACTAGTTGAGTTATATTAAAATTTTTTTGTTAACACCGAACTACGCAAAAAATTAAAAATAAAAGGAAAATAAGTAATTGCGCCACAGCTCGTCTCGAAGATAATTTAGAGAGAAAGAGCTTATTTAGTAAAATGTGTGATGTTCTCTCTTTTAGTAAAAATGTGTCCTTCGAACCTTTGCTTTATTACTATTCATAAAAAATAATTTTTTAACGTCGGCGTTATCACCACCGGTAGGCCCTGAAGAGATTTGGAGTAGGAGGTGTTTTTGATTCTAGAAACAGTAAGAAGGCATTGAGAACCTAATGAACAAACAAGAACACGGTTTCAAAATTTGATATCCTTATAGTTTTGAAACAGACATTTAAATATTCACTTTTATACAAATATTATACTTATATATCATTATAAAAAGCATGCCAAATTATGTCAGTCTACCTTTTTCATAAGTTGATCCATGTTGCACTTAGGTTCATTTTTAAATTCAACGGATAATTATAAACTATCAGCTTTAAGCCAACTGTCTAGAGGTTACCTCATAGCTTCTTTGCCCCAGCAGTGAAAAATAGCGAAATCCTGCAATTAAGTGAAAAATTTTGATCTCGGCTTGTTCGCATGTTTCTAGGGAAGCTAGGTGCTACAGTTTTGGGTCTGGGTTCGAATTTATTAGATGCCCAAGGGCTAGCTCTGACCTAATTATTTAAGTGTAATTATTTATTCCCATGCCTTCGGTTCAAATTCTTTAAGACCATGTTTTGCGGTGTGCCGCACAGACGGTATAGTGAATAAGAAGGCCTACTGCGATACAGAAGGGCTCGGATCCGAGTCCCGGAGAAGGCATAGCTGTTATTGTCCGTCTCTTCATAGGAGGTAATGGTGGCTCAACTATTAGGTGCTTCCGCAATAAGTGGTTACCACTTCCGGCCTTAGCAGTGGCCGAGCCTAAGTCGACTAAGTGCCCGTCAATGGTAAAAAAAATGCTTTGAGGTGTATTCTACTTTTTGGAAACTTTCAATATATGACTCGCGCAAAGCCTGGCGGCAAGTTAGTATTTCTAAATTTCATTTAAATGATGCCTTTTAGACATCCTTTACATTTTAGCGAAATTTGTACGTGACGTGAGCCTTATTTCTTCTTATCTATTCTCGTTCACCTTATTTGTATATTCTGTGCGAAAAACTCTGCACAGGAGTAAATGTTTTTGTTCAATAGGATATCATTTACTACATATGGTTACATTTAGTGGAATTTTAATCTGTATTTGTATTATTAGCATTAAACTGAAAATTAATTTTGAGCACCAGTGTACGTTAGCCGTCTCTGGGATAGAATTACAGTAAAATACAGCATTATTCTATCTGCAGTGGTTAAGAGGTATCATCAGATTTCAGTCAGCATTATTTTACAATATTAAACTGAAGAATGACTAAAAACTAAAGAACGATTATTGTTGTTTTTTCAGTAATCTTATATTTAACGAATCATCTTTACTTTATACCTCAAAAGTGTTATTTTTGATATGGAACTAAAGAATCAGTTTTTAAATCATAACAGAATGTATGTATGTGTTTTATGTATGTTTAGTTATAACGCTTTGTAAAACATTTTCCCTTTCATCAGAAATGAAATCTGATACCTTGATTAATGAACGCTCTTTGAAATGAAATTGTTGAAGTCTTTTTATTTTTTCTGTCATAAATACTTTTCTTGGTGAGGAAAGAAGAACGCTCTAGCATGATCTTTGTTTATTGTTAAAATATAAATCATAAATTAGAATAAAAGAAAAAATTGGGTAAAATTAAAAAACTTTCATTATTAAGTTAAACCACTTATTGCTATCAACAGTATCCTGCCCATAAAGGTCCTTCCGCAGCCTTTATTTTTTGTAACTGCAGATACATACATCCAAATTCAAAACTGTTTTACTATATATTATGGAGTTTTTAAAATATCAGATTTTGCAAAAATACCGATTCTAATTTTTATACTATTCTCATATATTTATGTTAGTTACATCTGTATAGCTATATTAGATAACGTTCCTTTGTCCATATATATTAATAAAAATTTATACTCATTCTAAAAAAAAACGTTCAAAATATTCCTCATAAAATTCAAGGATCATACACATATTAAAGTTCGAACTATTTAAATTCAGATTTAAATAAAGTATCAGTTTGAGGAATTTAAGAGATTAAGTGACCAGCTTTGATATGCAGATTGTCGTGAAAAGCTTTGATGAACGCAAATGTTTTCAAAAAAGGGGGCGCGTTCACAAACAGAATTCGTTCGCGGAATCTTAAAGAATTCATGTTCTAGATAACAGTGGTAGGCTTTACAACTGCATAAATTAAAAATTATAGAAATTTTTATTTCACTTCTAGTTAAAAAATATATGCGAGTATTGTTAATATATTTTTAGTATTTGAAGAATTATAAATGACTTGTAGAAAATACTTTAGGACGGTGGTGAACAATTTTTAAATTAACATTAGCCAATTTAAAACTGAAAAATTTGGAGAGTTATAAATATACGTTTCACTTTTAATATTTCAATTATAAACTTGTGCAAAGCACAAACTGAAAGTCTTTGGTATAATATGGTAAAATATAGTGTAATTATGTACTCTTTATTATTTTTAAAAATTTAGTAAGATGCATTTTAAATAATTGAACAGCGCATTTATTAGAGAGATTCGGACTAAATTTCTGCACACTTTCGTTTGTTTTGATGGATCTAAACTTTGATTTTAAGAAGTTAATTGTTGAAAAACCACTTTCGTAAAGGTAAAATTGGTCCAGAGAAGAAAGTCTCTTTTAAGAATGGATATGTTCCCTCATCTATGAGTATCCAAAAATCTGTATGTGGTGTTTCTGTTTTTAAATGCAGATCAGACTGAATATCAATTATTTCTATTTTTAGATTAGCAGAATCTTTATTTAATATATTTGCAATCTGTTGCGATATTTGGAACTGTTAGTATCAACAACTGGATCTGAAATGAATGAGGCAATGGTTTACTTGTTTTAGTTTTTTTACATTGTTTGATGTAGTTCTCTAAATTTGCTAGGTCGCAAAAGCAACATTCCTTTATTTGGGATATTGAGAAATTTAATTTTTATTTAAATGCGTATATACTTCCTATTAACTCAATAATAGTCTTCTCTTTGACCTGAGTTCAAGATTTAGTTCATTGATTTTGGTTGTTATATTTGTAAGAAAGGCTAAATCAGTCAACCAGCTATGATCTTTAAGCTCTTCATAAATTTCATTTATGGATTCTAAAAATTGTTTTATCTTTGGAAGAAATTCTAAAAATCGTTGTAGGACTTTTTCGTTACGGCTTCCGTTATGCGGTTTTTAATACCTTCGTATGTCTCCTTTTCTCGTGTATTGCATTTTAATGCAAAACTAATATATTCATTTAGTAAACAATTGTTAAAACCATCCTTATAAAGACATTGAATTCTGGGATAGCTGACATAATTTCATTTTTATTTTTATCTTCTTGAAATAAAATCTCCGATCAGCAAGGATTGCGTTTTTAATCATGCCGCACTCTAAAAGTTTTTTTTAACTGAAAATCTATGCGAAACCTTAAATGATGCAATCGGACAGCTTTCATTTTATTTGCGAACAATCTAAACATTGATTCTTGGCAACGAATATGCTTTTCAATTCTTTCATTTTTTCATTTTACTCTGTTCTCCATTATCGTTAAAATTATATTTGTAAGTATGATATTTTCCTTTTTTCCAGCTCATATGATGGCATGATTAGGTAATTACAAAATCATTAATTTCCATTAAAACTAATGATTAACATACAGAGAAGAAGTGAATGTTTTTTTATACCCATAATGAAACCACACATCAGGTACTTCAAGCACAGCTTCGAAAATTCATCTGTTTTCTCTGATGTGTGTTTCATGTAGCTTAAGGTGAGCGACTGACGGAGGCGGTGAAAAACAACTAGACGATGCGAAAGTACGTATAAAGATCAGCGAATTAAAAAGCAGGATTAAATTCAGTCTGAAGTTCAAGGATTCAGCTCAATCTACCATAATGTCAGTAATGATGCATAGAATATTGAGAAAAATAGTATGTGCTGTAAAATAGCGTATTGGTTGAGCTGAGTGCGTAGTGTAACTGGAATTCGACTCTTCCTCCCTTCGCACTTAACTTCACAAGACTGAGAAGAGATCAGGCGTGCAACGCGACGTCAAAAGGCCATGCTAGCCACATGTGGCTCCCGAGCTACGGGTTGGGCATGCCTGCTTTAGGCATATCAAATGTAAGAAATCAGAAATCAAATAATGAAGAATAAATTACTATTAATAAATCATAATATAATATCAGTAATAATAAAGGGAAAAAATCAATTTCAAATTATTATAATTTATTTCTAATTCACCCGTAAAGGCGATAAAAATTGATTTTTAGCATGGAAAATAAAAGTCTCCCGGGCTTTTAATGTAAATAATTCTGTCAGTTTTAGCCGTCAAACCGTTTCAAACCTTTTATGTTGTATCTTTTGGAATGAATACAAAATTTACTAAATATAACTATACACCGTGCCTTTAATAGCCTTTAACTGGCCTTTATTTTCGTAAACATATACTTCCATTCACAAAAAAGCTTTCAAATGACGTAACTATTCAGATTCATATTTTGTCACTCCTTATTAAAATCAATTTTATAAAAATTATGAAGTATACCTTTTAATACGTTTTCATGGTCATGAAATATACCTTTTAATACGTTTCCATAGCCTTTAAACTTGTATATGTATAGGAAAATTTTATACTCATTACAGAAAATAAAATACAAAAAACGAGTACGAGAAAATTCATTGAGATACTTTATTTTAAATTTGGACATCGCTTTTAGCCGTCTTACACGAAGTGAAGAATGAATGTTTCAATTTGTAACCAATTAAAATAAAATATCAGTTTGGAAACAGGTTTCTGATACACAGACACGCAGCTTACGCGTAATATTATTTGCATAAAATAATAAATATTTCTAGTGTCATGAATTTTGAATGGTTGTCAGGTCATGATTTTCAAGTAATCGTGGAATTTATGTTTACGTTTTACTAACGAAATATATCTTTAATTCTGCCTCATTCCACTAAGAGGCTCGCTCGATCAGGAATTCATATAGATTTGAGTGGCAAGCAGCTTTACTATAGAATTAGAAGAATTACGAATAGCTGTGCGTGGCAGGTTTAATCTGTTAGCTGCACCTGCCTTGCCATATAAAATTTTACTTTCTGCTCGCGATTCCGACGCTGAATTGAATATTGTAGAATAAGGACGGTTTTGTGTGGGTAAGTTGAACATTTGAATTTCGACTGCGGTTTAGGTGAAGTTTGCAGCCTTCGGTAGTCATAGGTTAACTTGTTCGACTTAACATTTTGAGAAACCTGTGTTTGATCCAGTTCCAAGTGACTGGTAATTTTATGCTGTGTATTTTTGATTTAACCCTCATAAGAAGCGAGGCAGAGTGAATTCAAGTTACCTTATTTCAGTTGGTTGCTTACTTTACAAGATTAGAAATTACAGTGGTCATAATTCAACTCGCAGAACCTATGGAACACCTTACTTTGATTAATAGGAACCCTGGACAGGTGTTGCAATAAAACTTGATGAGAATACTAATAATATTTGAAAACGAATATTCTATAAGCGGAGTGAGTTTATACAAAGTTATTTTCGTTTGGCAAAGTTATTTTCGTATGGCAACAAGTTCATGTCGCCGAAAGAAATGGACGTTGAATACGGTACAAACATGAAATTAGATATATACTAACTATTGCTTTACTTGCATCAGAAATCTTCACACATTCAAGGTAAGTTCTCTTTAAAAATGGCAAAAAGAGAAATGGCGAAGTTTTAAACATAATCCTGGGAACAATCAACATATTTACAAAATTCTTAAATTCCTTATTAATAAAAATAGCGCCAATCATAATCCCAAAGCTCGTAAAAAATATCGTCTTCGTTCGAATTAGCAGCATTAATTAATTATTTTAACATTTAAGTACGTATTAGCACTATATCGTTAATTATGTATTAACGTTAAAGTACGAATTAGCATTTAGCAGCACATTATTTTGGCATCATCAGATATTCTATGTCTTCGGATTCAACAGTTGGGGGACTAATCACTTTCAGTTTCAATGGTGCCTTTCGGTATCCTGTGTAGACTAATTAAGCATCCTGCAAGAATCATAATGCTATTTTCTTTCCGTCTAAATTCAAATTATTCAGTTGAATGCGCCGGTAGAAGAACACAGCCATCAAGCACTATAAAGAGTTCTGAGGAACTCTAATTTTTAAGGTTTTTTTCAGTGATTTGCTTTGGTTTTCCAGCTTATTAATAGTATTTGATCTGTCGTCCGCACAAACTAATTGCACTCTCCTGTGATTTGTGTTTTTCTCCTGTGATGGATAGCGTTGCAGAAAACTTTCTTTGCCCCAGCATATTTTTTTGTGAAATTTGTACATACAACGCTTGTTTCCTCATGGCAATAATATTTCACGTACGGCCATAGATCCTCTTACTCTTTCCGTCTATTTAAAAAAATAAGCCGATGCCACGCTCATATTTCCGACGGGTTAGAAAAGTCTCATCAAGAGCTCTTTTCCTTTTACCTCCCAATTTGCAACTATTATGGGAAGCGATAA
The DNA here is from genome assembly GCA_000611955.2 of Stegodyphus mimosarum. Classification (NCBI taxonomy): domain Eukaryota; kingdom Metazoa; phylum Arthropoda; class Arachnida; order Araneae; family Eresidae; genus Stegodyphus; species Stegodyphus mimosarum. The sequence continues at coordinate 109,688 of KK112784.1, read as the reverse complement.
TTTAGCAGATTTTCCTGAAAAAATTGAAATAACCCTCTCTTTTCTCCATGCGGTTATATGATTGAAAATGAATGTTTCAGGCAATTTCATTACAAAACGCAAAAATAATGACCAGAACATACCTAATAGGTAGTCTGATTCCTTGAAAGAAGGTTATGTTCAGGGGATTCACTGTGCTATTTACATCCGAAAGCAGTATTCTTATTCTTACACACCCATCACCATCCAAGAGTTTTAATATTATCCTTATTAACATTCCTTTTGCCTGAACATTTTGGGCATTGTGCGTATACCTCGAAAATAACTTAAGTGAATTGAAATGCACTCTTCTTCGATTGCAATATTCCAATCCAAGTAAATATGCTGAATTTTAGCAGCAACTGATTCGTAATAGGATTAAAAAGAGACGTACTTACTAGGAAAAATATGCGGCTACACCGATGTAATTACTAACAGAATGACCGAAATAAACCTCTGTATTTGCCACAAAAAATGACGCAAGCGGATATCACAACGAAAACGAAGTAACTCCAAATAAAAATGGTCGCCAGGTTTGGTATTTACTCTGATTACGGTAGAATCTCCTGAAAACTTATAAATTACTTGCATAAAAGTTCTTTTGGCATACTAATAACAAAATTATAAATAAGAAATACTCCCAAAACAAAATTATAAATAAGAAATTTTATAGAGTTCAATAAATCGCAAAAGAATATCATCGAATATATTTTAAGGGGAAAAAATCAGCCCTTGAATTATTTTAATTAGCTTAATAATCAGTCCCTTCAAGCAAAATGAAAATGCCATCAAATACTCCGAATTTTAAAATTAAATATTTTGGTCGGTCAATTTTTGTTACACAAGAGTCAAACGTTTTGTTTGTTTTTTATTTTTCATAATGAATGCAAAGTTTTCCTAAGTATAGGAAAAAGAGCAATGTTTGAAAAATTAATTTTCCTAAATTTTACAAAATTGGTTTTCTTTTTAAAATTAAAAATGTTAGAACGTGAATATTTGTTGTGACATTTGAAAACCTTTTGTAATTAATTGGAAACATATATCTAAGACCAACAGCTATGCAAAGACTTAAGAGCTGTGCAAGGACATAATTAGTGGACACTGTAAATAAACCAGAGGATCTTAAAAAATTTGTACTAATTTGCAATATTTGCAAAATTAAAGTTTTGTATTTAACACAATTTTTTACGCTATTTAAATCATTTTTGTAACTGAAAACACCAACATGACCAAAGTACCAACTTGGATCAACAGCTACAAAAATAAACGCCACAGAAACCTTTTTTGGATAAGATTGCGCAGCCTATCCATAAAATATAAAGAGCTTGTGAATATCTGTTTTTTTCTACTTATGCAAACGAAACTTACGGAGAAGATTACACAACGCCTTTCATAAATTTCCTCAAGTTTGAAAAGTGTGTGAATATTAAGGCACTGGATGCCCTCAAAGTTTTAACTGAAAAAAGTGAAACTATTTAAACATTGAATGCACGCACTCAAATTTTTAAGAGTGAAACTTTCAAGGCATTGAAGGAACGCAAATTTTTGTTTTATTTCCTTTTGCTTAATGTCGTAGGCTCAAAACATTATTCAGGAACTTTTATAGAGTTTAGAAGTATCATACTTGTCTCAAAATTTATAATATGTAGTTAAATAGATGTATCAAGTTAAATAATAATCCTGAGTATTCTAATTTACTTCACAGGACCTGAATCTGATGAGCCTGTTCAATCATTTCAACAACTCCATTCTAGCTATTTCAATGGTAAATAAAATCTTTCTTATTTGATACATTTCTTGAGGAATTCATATATAGAGTCATTTGGGTTATCAAACGTATTGGATTCCTAAGAATAGACCATCAAGACAAGATTTCTAGGAATCATTTCTAAGAATAGATCATCAGGTTATTTTTAAGCAACTTTTATTTTAAGAAATATAACTCAAAATTTTTGTCTGATCCAATCTTTGATTTGTGATTTTCAGATCAGCAAGATAGAATTACGAAGAGCTATTTTTAAAGCCAGAAAGTTTTATTAACATCTTATGTGTACCGCACTGAAAGTTTAAGTCACATAAAATACCTTTTTATAGCACTTTTTGGCGTAAACGGCGACATTTATTGAGTCTTTTTATTTTGAAGCAGCTCGTAACCTTATCAGATAAGGTAATAATTATTGTCAGCGTAACTCTTTGGAAATCTCTTTAACCTCCTCGCGATCTCTTCTTTTCCTTGCAACGAAAGAACTGTAATTGGACTACAACGAACCTGGAAGCTAATAAAATAAAGTACCAGTGGGAGTTCTCTTTTTAAAGATTATCCTAAAAATAAGCTTATTATAGGTTTTATGCTAAATGCTTAGGAAGTGTGTGCTTTGATGATGCTTGTAAATAATTTATGCTTTCTAATTCAGTTAAATTTTCTGTTATTTGATGCGCTGCGCAATTATATTTCCCACATAAATTTATGTCTAAAACTGATGCTTATGAACAAAGAAGGGGTAATACTATATTAATCAAAGTAATACAAGTCACACAAAATTATATTTATCTTACGAAAGCTTATAAATAAAACACCTGATACTTTACTTTGATAACATTTTAGTTAAATTTGGATGCCAATCAGTTTATATATGCACTGGTTAATGCAGCCAATAACGTATATGGTAGAGTTCTATGTTTTTTGAGTAGGTTAATCTGTAACAGATTTTTGGCATTTCAGGGTATATCGTAATAAAATTTCACAATGTAGATGTCACGGAAAGTATATGTCTTATAAGAACAAACATAGGACTAAGGTATATGTTAAAAAAACGCTCTCTCTATATAATAAAAGTTGAGAAACTTCAAATTAAGAGGATATATATATTATTAAAGTTGCGCAGTATGCGACGAAATTAATTAATTAGAAATAATCATTAAATCAAAATTAGGTTATGAAAAGTGGACAACCCTTTAGCAGGAGCTTCTGTTACAGGTTTTCCCATTTTTCATGAGCAATTTTGGTTTAATTACAGGGTGTTTATAAAGACCCGGACCCATTTAGATGTTTAATAACTCATATAAACTAATAAAGATAGATTAAAATTAATAACATAAATGGTTAGATAGACTCAAAAGGTTTTATGACCCTTGTCAATGAACTTCCACGTGTGCCCCCTTTGTCGCACGGAGAATATCAAGTCGATATTCAATTTCACGCCAGGTACCGGCAAGCATGTCGGCATCCACAGAGGCTATTGCGGTTGTAATTCTGGCTTTTAGGTCATCAATGTTCGACACTCTCCTCCTGTAAACGTTGTCTTTTACAAATCCTCAGAGGCGTTATATAAGGTGATCTGGGTGGCCAAGGAATTGGACCTCCTCGCCTAATCCATCTTCCTGTAAAACGGTCATTCAAAGAACTACGAACGATGGTGCTGACGACTGAAGCTCTTTTAGTTGTGGAAATACGAAGTTTTCCAACATGTCAAAGTATACGACTGATGAGATCGTCCAACCATTTATGTTATTAATTTTAATCTATCTTTATTGTTTTATGAGTTATTAAACATCAAAATGGGTCCGGGACTTTATAAACACTCTGTATTATCTCTTGATGAAGGGGACAAGGGGATCTGGTACCCCCAAATCGATTAAACTACCAATTTTTCAATTTTCTGCTAAAATATATCTTAATACCCTTCTTTTACTAAGAAAAAAGTTTGAAAAGCTATGAAGATATGAAAAGTCTATAAAAAGATTTTTAAAAATTTTGTCAGTTATTTTAAATGCCATATCCGCCATAGTGTTCATTTTGTTTTACTTCTTAATTTCCCCAGTTACTTGTTAGAACTCAGTGTAAAAGCAGAAGAACGTAATTAGGTGCGACTGCAAAATATTTGTGAATTCTATACGTATAAACTGACTGATTTTAAATACTAAGTATAATTCAGAAGTTAAAAAAAGTGTTTATTTTCTTTTGAACTATCAGGTTTTTTTCTTCTTTTTTCTTCCTCAGAAAATATTCTTATGTATGTTAATAGTCAATTTTGTTCTGCTTTTTCAAAACAGAAATCATTCGTGATAGAAATGAACAGAAAAGAGGTGGCATAAAAAACGTTTTCAAGTTTCTGAATGTAGCATTATTGAAAATAGTACTGGAACTCTTTAACTAACCCAAATTCTCCTAAATTAATTTAAAATGTAATTGATATACGAGAACAAATGTCTAAAAGAAAAGGAGACATCGTACACACCGCTGGGCAGCTTTCAATGTAACGTTTTATATCTGTTTAATTTTCAAATTTTATTTAAAAAAATTAAATAAAATGACAAATTGGATTTTTAATACTCATTATAAATGTTTTAGAAAAATATGTTATAATTAATTTATATATTTCAATTGATTTTAACGTGTTTTTCAAAACGAAAACAGGTAAACAAAAACTCTACTTGCATTTTATTATTTTTCTTTCGACACTACCACTCAGATAATGTTTCAAAAAAGCTTGTAATTAATGTTTATATTTCTAATTGGATATTAATAGGTTTTATTTTAGATAAATGTATACTGAAATTCAGTAACTCAGTAATAAAAATATTTAAAAAAATTTAAATAATTTAATGACTATTTAGAGATTTTATGTTGTTTAAACTAATATTTCTGAGTTTGGATTTTATCGTGCTAACCGTTATGTCCCTATGACATATGTCTCCTCTACGAGGTATTGAACGTCGAAAGAGACAATTCTCAAAACCCTCATATTTCCACGAAACCTACGCAGCTAGGTTACCATTTTAACTTATTACAAAGACTTGAACGCCAAACAGTAATCAATTATCACTCACACTGGGATCATGTGATCCTTCAGAAGCAGAACTTTTGTCTGATTTGTTGATCTCTACTCGAGACAGAGCTGCAGCCAAAACATTTTTGGCGAGGTTTCAAAAATTCTCGCGTAGCCGGTACATCGTTTCGGTAGCTGGGCGGGACTTTGCTTCAAGCGGAGCTGTTTTTTCTAGGAATCCTCCCGTTTAAACCAGTGCTACGAGAATCTCGTTTCTCAGAAATGTCCCGTCTAGCAGGGATAACCTCTTTTCCCCATGAAGGCTTGCTTGTAAGAGGGAGAAAATACATTATAAACAATATCAAACAAAAACAATTTCGTATTTCATATGGTAGACAAATAATAAGAGTTTTAAAATAGACGTCATACATAATACGATACATATGATTGATATAAATAATGAATGTGGCAGGTTATTGTAATTAGCATTGTTGCCAAATTAGCTCTCTCTTATAGCTGTTATGATACGATTAGAATTTTAAAAAAAGGTCTTATGAGTGGAATGGTTATTCTTAGGTGAATAAAATTTACACATGTTGTAGAGACATTAGGTTATTTCGAAACAAGAGAGATGAAAAATGATCAACGCCTTTTGCAGGGAATCGAACCATGGATCTCTCGGTTACACGTCGAGTGTGCTGACCACTACACCACGAAGGCATGCGTAGAAGCCGGAAGAAGTACCTTATAATGTAACCGAAAAATGCATAAATATGTGTGGGCGATATTTTCTTTTAACCTGTTTTATAACTTGTATACATACCATTCACTATATTGCTTTTTAACTGTTTCATTACGTTTAAACAATGTTGTACTATACTATCATTAAATAAGGACATTAAATGTGGTACTTGTATATAAACCTTCTTTTATACCCTGCAAAAGGCCCTTGGTTGGAAAAATATGAGGAATTTTCTTTAAAGTAGTTTCACATGTTCTTGGATAAATGTACACTGCGCAAGAAAAAAAGTGGGACTTTCTTTAAAGTAATTTCACATGTTTTTGGCTAAATATACACTGCACAAGAAAAAAAAAAGTTGGACTATATCTCCCGTTCTACCGGGCCGATTGACGAAATTCAACTTCCGTTCTTCATGTCTCGAAAGCGCGATTTAGGATATATATTAAATTTATATACAGCATTGTTCTAATATAGGTATTTTGACAAAAAATCGGACATTTTCTGAAAAGACATATCAATTTCTTTGTATATTCCGATTTTACGACTCAAATTATGCCAAACTGCTAAATTTTGTAAAACTCTCAGTAGTAGTTTTTACAGCACTAGCCTTCAAAATTTTAGCTCCTCAGTGTTAATTGAATTTGATATATATTTATTAATTTCTCTTTTTTTTTGTTAAACATATTTGATTCTTCCTTTTATATTTCGAAATTTAGGTTCATTCCAAATAAAATTCGATTATATTTTATGATTTATTTTCAAAATTCGTATTTTTATTAATTATTATAAATTTTTTGAAAAACATTTTGAATTAAATGTTTTTCAAAAACCTGTAGAAGTTTTTCCATCAACTTAAAGTAGATGTATTTCTAAGCATACCTGCAAAAATTTAGAGTTTGTTATTCAAAATTTCCTAAGATATACGTGAATTCACATTTTCGCGCGTTTTGAAATTTGACGTATTTATTATAATCGATAATAACGAAAATGTGGTCTACGCACTCTGTTAAAATTAATTGAAAGTATGAAGATGACTTTTTTTCCGCTCGTGTACAATGAAAAAAAGAAAAGGAAAATAGGTTGCTATAAATTAAAAAGTTCGCCAAGTGAAATATTCTTGGCACAAACTGAAAAAAATCCGCCAAGATAAATGTTTTAATTTCTCCATAAATTTCACATAAAAGTACAACATTTTGTACCTAGGCATAATCGGAATCGTACATTCGAAATATGAAAAAAGATTGGTATGTTATTTTTCAGAAAAAGTCCGATTTTATGTCAAAATACCTATGTTGAGATAATTGCTGTATACAAATCTAACATGTATACTAAGTCGCGCTGTCGAAACATGAGAAAAGCAATTTGAATTTCGGTTGTCGGCCTATTACAATGGAAGATATAAACTTTCCTTTCCCTCCCCCCAGTGTACGTGTTGACTAAACCTGCACTCGGCTAAATTAACGCGTCAAATTAATGTTTTGTTGGTTAATTTCCACAAATGATTTATCGTTTATCCCTTTATTTTTATGTTCAACGGAAATTTTTTTATTTAGTTCCCACTATACTTGTATTAAAATCATATATAGGTAGACATCTTGTGAAACATCTTAAGTATATCAGACTTATATATATGTATATATCTACTAGCGGAAGTGCCCGATGCCAGTTAAGTTAGATCGAGAGTAATGTATTTAACAACAGAGAGAACGATGTCGCTCTTATCCTTCTCTGATAACGATGCAAAAAGTAAGATTCATAGTCATACATTTTTCAGTCTGATGCGATATGGAACCCACATAAAAATTTCGATAGGAAAATGAATAAATTCTCTCTCATTGTATCAGCAAAAATGGCACGCCGTTATTAATGATTTTCGTCTTTCTAATCAAATGATCGTAAAAACTCGAGTTCCATCCAATATTTCCCTTATATTCAATTTTAGTTGATTAAATGTGGTAAAACACATTTATCATAATTGATCAGAAGTCAATAATGCAAACAAACACACAAAAAGATGGTCTTCTTTATATATATCGATTTTGTAAAACTTAAAAATTTTTTATTAATAAACTTTACGATTTAAAAAGCGAGCAGTAGCAAAAATTTTCGAAATAAACATTTTTATATCCAACGCGCCAGACTGTTGCCACTCGGAAAAATGAGTATGAAAATTAGCGCTTTCAGAGTTTTTAAATAATATTTTGGCTGGTTAAAGTTGGTACGAAGATAGGCCTAGTCAAAATGGCTTCCCACGAATTTTTGGAATCGGGAATAATGTATTTAATATTTGGCAATGCTGCTTTTATTTCATCGTAAAACTTACAAATTTCTTATTAACAAACTCTAGGATTTGGAAGCGAGCAGTGGCAATAACTTTCGAAATAAAGCAGATTTTCCATCTCCGGCTTGCGAGACTGCTGCCACTCGGAAAAATGAGGACGGAAATTATCGTTTTTCCGAGTTTTTAATCAATATCTCTGATAACTACTGATTTTACTTCTTTTTTTTGGAAAAAAGTTTACGTCGACCTTTTCCAGGACCCAGAAAGAAATTGTAGACAATTTGGCGACGATAGCTATAGCCAAGTTATAAATTATTAGAGGATAAACCAACATATTTTCTTTTTTATATATATATATCAGATCGCGTTACTTAAAAGTCCTTTTTTTCCGAAAAGGGCTTTCAAAATGCAAGGCGGTATTACATCTGAGGCCATTTTATATTTGAAACAATGCGATATGTTTCCAGAATCAAGGTGAAGAATACTAAGCCAGTAGGAAAATACTCGTCAGCGAAATTTTTTCTTTTTTCCTGTTCTTAGCTACCAGCTCTTCCATTTGAGTTTTCTAGAGAATGCTTAGCAGACCCGCGCACACACACAAAAGATAGGAAAGAAGAAAAGAAATAAGATGCATCCAAACAGAAAAGATGTTGCGGCTTTAAACGGTTTTTATCAAAATTCTTTCCGCAAGCATCTATATAAGAATTATATTTTAGAAAGTTACTAAGAAATATTCAATGTGTAAATATTAAATAAAAGCTCATGCTGATATAAAAGTAATCAAGTAATCAAAATGTGCATAGTAAAAATATATTTATGAACTATTTATATACATTCCAGGTACAGCTAATACTCAAGTTATATTTTTGAGAGGGAGAGTTAACATATTGCGTTATTTTTAAGGGATATAATACTTATGAAATAAACATCAAAACATCGAACATCTTCAGTTTTTAACTGATTTATTAATTTAAAGTTAATAAAATATTAAATCTTCTGCTTAATTAATAATAATCTGCATTGTAGCAAATATTATAATAGACTAGAAATTGTTATTGCTTTCGGTAGGAAATATATTAGAGAAAGATACGAGAGAAAATATATGTTATTTGAATGAATTATTTAGTTGATTAAAGTAACTCTTAAATTTAAATTTTCAAGTTTCACTTTTATGAAAATGTTGGGAGAAAATTTATGGGAATAATGCGTGAGGTTTTCACAGCAGAAAACATGGTATCATTACATGAAAAAAATCTTAAAAAAACAGAAAAACTTGTAATGTTATATATTTTTTGGCTTTTAAATCATGCTTAAATCTCTAGCCTTGTCAAGACTTGCTTCAAGTGTTAGTTTCTCTATGCTTAAATACAAAAACAAGCTATTCTTCTGAACAGGTTATAAAGAATTGCTCCCCCCTTTTTCGCATACCTTTGTGTTGTAGTGATCAGCACGCTTGAAGCGTAACCGAGAGGTCCGTGGGTCGATTCCCGTGAAATGGGGCCCCTAATCTCCTGTCGCCCTTTAAAAGGGGGGTATATAAGGCATTTCTTCCGCTTTCTTCTCATGCCTTCGTGGTGTAGTGGTCAGCGCGCTCGACCCGTATCAGAGAGGTCGTAGTTCGATTCTCGGCGTAGCGTTGTTCATTTTTCATCACTCGTGCTTCTAAATAACCTAATGACTCTACAAGGTAAACCATCTAAATTAACTGTTATAGCGAATTGATAGCTCCTGAAGTTTTTGTGGCAGATATATCAAAACCCCTTCCACACTCTTTGTCCAAGTTTACTGCAGCATTGTTTCAGATGGTTTAAATGAACGTAAGAATTTGTATGTAAAAGGGAATTTAATTTATTATATACACCTCTTGGGGTTATAAGTTAAACTATAATAATGAAAATTTTATAATAAATTAAACTTATTGCACAATAAGTGGATTTATAGTGACAGCGAATGAATTAACTTATGAGGATATCTTGCTTGATTGACTTCCCATTCGATGCTTATAGACCTATAGAATATAATAGCAATTTAAATTGATTTAATCCGGGTTACGTTTTGCCTATTCCTAGGTTGTTATTAATTCCTCACAATAGTGGTTTGAGTCAATCTGAAAAGATTATCTTCCGCAAAAGAGTAAGAGAAAAACTAATGAAACCTAAAAGCACTAAACGCCATGTAGCCATAGAAAAACAGTCTCACGTTAAATTACCTTCGTGCTTGCTCAACTACTTATTTTTAGGCACTAAATCAAGTAGCATTGTGTCATTCTAAAACAAGCAAATTATAAAATTATATCATGGTATGTCAGTGATTAAAAGCATGAATTTGTAGCAAAATTAGAAATATCTTTCGTAATAGCTGATTTTCAGTGTGTTATCTGATTTCTTTGACTAACAAATCAGTTATCGATTATTTAAATATGGCAAAAAAGCAAACGAGGTTACCTGCTTGAAGAGAAGAATACCTTCGTGAAGGAATATCTAAGAGAAACTAGGCTCATATATACATAACAATAAGGAACTATGAAAACTAAACATGTAGTCAGCCTATTAACCCGGGTTCGACTCCGAACTACTAGTATTCAGCAGCTTTAACAACTAGGCTACTATTCGAGTTCTCTAATAAAATAAGCAAAATGATTTTGAGGTTGTGAGTAATTCTTCTGATCTGAACAAACTCTAGATTAGATTCACAAATTCACCATGGCGAAGAAGGATTAGGTTGCTCCTGTTGTTGGCAAAGGCTTTGGGCACATTACAGGTGACAATACGATTTTGCCCACGTCCTTAACAGTTTGGATGGACAACACACCAGAGAAGAGATCTAAGACTCTGCTAACTCTCGTTTCTTATAACCAACCTCTGAAGGCCATATTCGGTTTGACAGTATTTAAAGCATTGCATCACGCTAAGGCGTGTTACATTTACAAACAACTGGGCCTGCTCCAGGATTCGAACACTATGGCATCCCGCTCCACTACCACCATGTCCACAAGAAAAAGCACTGTTATAATGCTGAAACATGTTAGGACGTAAACTAGCAGCTCTTTCTAAATTAATATTCATTTCTCAGTAAGAAGGAGTTAATAATAAAGGCCGCAGATGTTTTACAACTAGAAAGGCAAAAGGAAATGTAATTCTGCAAATATTCCCCTGATGCGAAAAACTCTTTACTTATTTTTCTTACTGGAAATGACTAATTACTTGATGTGGTGATCTGAATGCCAGACCGATTCTGTTTTAACTCATTAATTATTATGGGAATACGTTTCAGTTTTAAGCAGGAAGAAAACGTGCTAGAGTGCGATAAAAGGCGATTTTACTTTTTCCATCAAAATCTTTTTCTCGGAATTAATTCAAGTCACATTTTCTGCGTTAAACGAAAGCAATAAGAATCTTCAGGATTTTAATAAAATTAGCATTTTAAGTTACAACGAATGTAAATAAAAGCAGAGGTAATTAAATACCCATTCTAAATGTATTTTTCAGCGTCGCATGTAGCAAATCTCTGTATCTCCTTCAGCAGTTGATAAAATGCCATGAATAAAACATCAGGGATCGTAGATTTGGAATAAAAGAAGACATTAAACGTTTCTTCGAGTATATTAAAAGAAATAAGAAACTCAGATTGTGTTCTCAGAAAATTAAATTATTCAAAGTCTTTAAACGCTTAAGCAGTACTTGTAATTAGGAATCTAAAATTGGAGGATTTGTAAAGATTTGTTTATGGGAAATAAAAGAAACATTCGAAGTTATGAATTTTAGCATGTAATCAATTGCTTTTTATTTAAGGAAAAAATATATCTTCGTAACACGCAATAAAAATTTAAATATAATTACATACCTGCATGCTGGAAAGTACAAGCTAGGTTACTGAAGTTAAAATATCTCGTGTAATTTTCAGGTTTACTACTTTAGCTATGATGTTCAGAAAACCAGAACAACACAGCTACTGGAAATGCAGAAATGCCTAGGATAAAATGTTGTTCATATTCACTTAAAAAGCTATGAACGCGAAGAAGAGCTTTCGTATGCCATAATCATTAGGCTGGATGAGAATGAACCAATGAACCAGATAATACAAAACGTCGGTTGAAATTGAAACCTCAGTTTAATAACTAACTAGTATCCTTGCGAGCCATCACGAAAATTAGAAATTCATCACTGCGAAGGCTATGGTGAATCTCATGCATGGCGTAATAGCGTTATCCTAATGTACCGGTCGCGGACACTTAGCCGACAACCACGTAGCCGACGCGACAGTTAACCGACACCAGTTAGTCAAGAGGAAATTTAGCCGACACGAACACTTAGCTGACATGGACACTTAGCCGACAGGACATTTAGCTGACACGGGCACTTAGCCGACACGGACAGTTAGCCAACAAGACATTTAGCCGACAAGGATACTTAGCCGTTAGTCGACAGGACATTTAACCGACAAGGACGCTTAGCAGGCAGAACATTTAGCCGACAAGGACGCTTAGCAGGCAGGACATTTAGCCGACACGGACAGTTAGCCGACAAGACATTTAGCCGAAAAGGACACTTAGCCGACAGGACATTTTGCCGACACATACGTTTTGCCAACACAGATAGTTAGGACACAAGCCGACAGGACACAAGCCGACAATGAGTCTCGCTCTTCCCAGTGCTTTCAGATTCAATTCCTTCACGTTTCATTACTACTTTGCTCAAAGTGGTTTCGCTCCTCCCACTTGTAATATTTAATATTTAATAATTTGTAAATGGCAACACTTAACATTTAATATTTACTAACTTGTAATTCGCAATACTGGAGACAGCGATATAAAAATAGAACTACGCTGGTATTGAAGTTCTCTGTAACATACAATATTCTATAACTATAAATAAATAGTTTTTAAAAACCTAAAAGTGTACCCTCATTATTTTATATGGTTTCAGGAGTTTTCTTTTCAAAATGAAATGTTTAAAACCATCAGAGCAGATGAAAGTTGATGGAAATCTTGCTTCAAATTGGCAAAGATGGCTGCAATCGTTCGAAATATATAAAGTAGCCAGTGTATTACATAATAAAGAAGAGAAGGTAAGAGTTAATACTTTTCTTCATGTAATAGGAATTCGCGGTCTTGAAATTCGCGGTACATTTCCTATACAAGAAGGTAAAGGAATTAAATTAAGTGAAATTAAGACAAAATTTACGGAATATTGTATTCCTAAGAAAAATATTACATATGAAAAACATTTAGTCTTTACTATAAAATATGTAACTGACCTTTGAAATAAAGCTAGAACATGCGAGTTTGCGCAATTAACATATAGTCTAATAACGGATAAAATTGTTTGTGGTATTAAAGATGGTGTAGTGAAAGCATGATTGTTACATGAAACAGAATTAACATTAGAAAAAGCTCTTGATATATGCAGATCTGCGGAAATAAGTGCACATCAAATGAAAATCATTAACGATGAGGAAACTGTTGTTAACGTAGCGAAAAAGAAACTAAATAAACATAATAAGAATACATACAAAGCGGTAAATACTGAGAAACAAGAGACAAAGGTTTGCTCTAAATGTGAAATATCTCATGAGTGTCGAAAGTGTTCAGCGAATGGAAAAATCTGTCATAAGTGTAAAAAAGCAAATCATTTCGCGAATCAGTGTAAAAGCTGTAAAATAAAAAATGAAGCAGTCAAGGTAAACGAAAAGGAGAAACAATTAAATTAATAAATCATGACTCTGAGGAAGGACTAGAATTTTATGTAGGTACAGTAAACCTTAAATCAGATAATAAAGAAGAGTAAGTCAATGTAAATAAAAGTAAACTAAATTTGCAGTTAGATACTGGAGCAATGTGCAATGTTATTTCTAAAGGCAAAGTGAAATTGCTGGATGTTCCGATACAGAAATCTGAAATTAAAAGATTAGTTACATTCTCTGGGAATAAAATGGATACTATAGGAAAAGTAGTAATTAACTGCAAATATAGAAAAAATAATTATGTTGTAGAATTCCAAGTTATTGACAAAGAAGTACCATCTATATTAGGATTAAAATCATGTCTGAAACTAGGTTTGATTCAAAAAGTAAGCTTTTTGGCAAATTCATCTTGACGAAGAAAGTAGTAATTTGTCTACATTCAATACACCTTTCGGCAGATATAAATTTAAAAGATTACCATTTGGCATATGTTCAGCTCCAGAAATTTGTCAAAGAAATTTAAGCCAAATAATAAAAGGTCTAAAAGGCGTTGAATGCATAATAGATGATATCTTAATATAGGGATCTAATGAAAACGAACATGAGCTACGACTTAAAAAAGTAATCCAGAGAGCACGAGAAAATAATCTGAAGTTCACTAAGTGTAAAATAAAAGTTAATCGTGTGAATTGTATAGTTATGAATTAAGTGAAAATGGATTAAAACCTGATTTTTCTAAAGTGGAAGCAATTGTTAAAATGCCAGAACCTACAGATGTGCCTTCTCTACAAAGATTTTTAGGAATGATTAATTATTAATCCAAATTTATTCCGAACTTAACTACTACTAGTGCATCATTAAGACAGTTACTTGAGAAAAATGTTCTTTGGCACTGGGCTAAAAAACATCAAAAAGCTTTTGAAACACTTAAAGAATTGGTTGTAAAAGCACCCGTATTAAAATTCTATGATCTTTGTAGATCATAGAATATTGTGATCTACAAAGGTTAATAAGGATCTAACTCTTTCAGTAGATGCAAGTTCTGAAGGATTAGATACTGTTTTACTGCAAGAAAATCAACCAGTTGCTTACGCTTCCAGAGCTCTAACGAAAAGTCAGAAAAATTATGGTCAGATTAGAAAAAGAGCTTTTAGCTATTACGTTTGGATGTTCTAAATTCCATCACTATATATATGGTAAACGTATTACAGTTGAAACTGATCATCGACCATTAGAAAGCGTAACTAAGAAACCTCTTTTTAAGGCACCACAGAGATTGCAAAGAATGCTGTTAAATTTACAAAAATATGATATAGATGTATGATACAAAAAGGAGAAAGACTTATTAATAGCAGATACTTTAAGTAGAGCATATTTGAATACAACAGAAGAAGATAATAACGAAGATACAGAAATTGTACGCTGATCCCAGCATCTGATGACAAAATTTATGAACTGAAGAAAAAAAGTGAATGTGATGTTACACTGCAGTGCTTAAAGAAATATATTTTGAGAGATTGGCCAGAAAGGAAACATCAGGTGGAACCTCAAGTCAAAGTATTTTGGGACTATAGAGATGAGTTGACAATGGAAAATGACTTATGCTTCAAAGGAGTTCAAAATGTCCTATATGTAATGAATACCAAAACAAAAACATTAGAGAACCTATGATGCCACATGAAGTTCTCAATTTACCTTGGTATAAAGTTGGAACAGATTTATTTAACAAAGATGAATACTTATTAATTGTAGATTACTATCTCCAAATTACTGAATACTCGGAGTCAGACAGTGATCAATTATATAAAATCTCATTTTGCAAGATACAGTCTACCATTCACAGTGATATCTGATATTGCCTTCAGTTGACAAGTAAAGAATTTGCGGAATTTGCAAAGAAATACCAGTTTAAACATATAAGGAGCAGTCCGTACCATCCGCAGTCAAACGGATTAGCAGAGCGTTCAGTACAAACGGCGAAGAAATTGTTAAAGAAAGGTCAAACAGATCATGCTGATCTTTATTTAGCATTGTTAGCTCATAGAAACACTCAAACTAATGAGATGTTACGATCACCAGCTCAGAGACTTATGAGTAGAAGAACAAGAAAGTTTCTTCCTACATCCTAAGAATTACTAAAACTTCAAGTTATAAAAAACGCAAAAGAAAAACATCAACCAACAAAGAACTAAGCGGAAGTCATATTATGACCGTCATACAAAAATATTACCATCGTTAAGCAAAGGAGATTGTGTTAAGGTATATCAAGATAATCGCTGGAAACTAGCAGTTGTAGAAGATGTATATAAGACCTCTAGATCATATATACTGAGATCAGGAGGATCAATATTGAGAAGAAATAGAAAAAAAAAACATTAGAGACACTACAGAAAACAGTTCAGCTGTTGAACGGAATATCAGAGGAACAAAACAAGGAGTTAATACACAGAAAAGAGATGTAAAAGGAAATGATCCCAGATATGCTCAAGGGCAAAGTCCAGAAGATCAACGACCAAACTCTGCTAACTCAGAAACAAGGGATGGTGAGCAACGAACAAGAAGTGGGAGAGTGATTAGAAAGCCGGCCAGGTATTTGAACTGATTTTAGACTAAAAACAAACTTTTGAACTCTTTTACAAAATGGAAGATGTGATATTTAATATTTAATAATTTGTAAATGGCAACACTTAACATTTAATATTTACTAACTTTTAATTGGCAACACTGGAGACAGCGATATAAAAATAGAACTATGCTGGTATTGAAGTTCTCTGTAACATACAATATTTTATGACTATAAATAAATATGTTTTAAAAAATAAAAGTGGACTCTCATTATTTTATACCACTAATGAAATTTCCTTTCCCTGTCAGTTCCACACTGGAACTACTTTTTTTTCTGAAATTCTATTTACACTCTCAGAATGCTATTTACATGTTAGGCATCGTCTATTTATCAATCTGAGTAAGGGCTCCGGCGCAGCGGGCTTCGCCGCCGAGCCCATGGAACTCAAGAAAACGGGCACCAACAATTTTTCCGTTACCATGCAGCTAAACCAAAACCGAGAAAGAAATAAAAGCAAACAAAGTAAAATTTAGGAAAAATGAAATGAAAATTTTTTGAGAAAAGTTGTATTATATAAGAAAAACATTAATATAACATATTATATTGAAAATTATACATCGCGACTTTCAAAACAGAGTACATAATGTTATATACAAATTAATTAGGAAAAGAGAAATTCTATGTATATTTTTACAGTGTATTAAAATATACACCATCCAATTCCGGTAAATCCTACTCAAAAGGCTTCCGCACGACCTCAGCACGATCCAAATCATTTAGTAGGCGCACTTACAAAATAAGAGTGGAGTTGCATGTCAGCAACGTTTTCGATATATGAAGAGTGAAAAATGTAGTTTTTGCGGAAATGTATTCAGTTCTGAATAAAATAAAACCTTAAAGAATATTTTACTTCTAAATTAAACATTATGCAACAGTTTAGTGTTATAAACATTAACCTAAGTAAGTATTTTAAATGAGAGGCGTGGTCAATAAAATGTTACAGAATCGCGCTTTTAATTTCCTACAAATTTGAAAGCATCAAGAAGAGTCAGATTGCAAAATTAATATCATTAAGTAAACAAGAAAAATTATTAATGATGTAAAAGTGTTCAAAGGAACCCAATTGGTTAAATGAAGAAGCTTTACGGACAATTTTTGCAGATCCCATATTAAAATGTAACTAAGTGACCGTCGTGACATAAGTGACAAATTCTTTTTTCCTTTCAGAAATTATATCATATTCTCTGACGAGAAATTTCAACACTTTTTCAGAACGATACATATCAACCAGTGCTAAATTACACAAGAACTGAAAGCACATATGAGATCTTTAAGAATCGAAAAATGTATTTTACTGATAGGTGAAAAAAATAACTTGAATATTGAACTTATGGAGAAGTCGAGAAATTTTGTATTTGATAGTAAGTTTAAATAATTATTGGGTACGTGTCAGCTAAACCTCACTGTCGGCTTAGTGTCCTGTTGACTAAATGTCTTAACAGTTAAGTGTCCCGTAGCTACATGTCCTGACGGCTAACTCTTTGTGTCGGCTAAATGTCCTGTCGGCTAACTGTCCATGTCGGCTAAATGTCTTGTCGGCTAACTGTCTGTGTCGGCTAAATGCCCTGTCGGCTAAGTGTCCTTGTCGGCTAAATGTCCTGTCGGCTAACTGTCCATGTCAGCTCAAGTTCTTGTCGGCTAACTGTGTCAGCTAAATGACCTGTCGGCTAAGTGTCCGTGTCAGCTAAATGTCCTGTCGGCTAAGTGTCACGAACTCCTAATGTACACCATACCGCAAAAGACTGATCATCAGTATGTTATACTACTGATTATTTTCGGAACTTAACTGTCCGCAGCATTGCAGAAGAAGAGACACTATTTGTAAGATGCTCCCAATACTTTTCAGAATAGGGTTTTTTTTAGGTGAAAGTAATGCAATCCTCACGTGATTTGTTAGCTCGATGGCACTTAAAAGTTTTCTGCCATCCACTGCTCTCCCGCGACTAAACCTCATTTGATTCGTAAGACGAAGGAATTTCTTCGCTTCGTTTTCGAACTGTTTCAGAGATTTTCAGATAACAGATCGTTCCAAACCATAAAAAGGAACAGACACGGCAACAGATATACTGCAATTTCCGCAAAACTTGCAAAGAGTTGTACTGAAAGCTGGAGACTGCACAGAAAAGAAATAAATGCTTCAGAGAAGGTCTCTTTTCTGTCAGCTGTAAATAAATAATTACAGTTATTTAAAGTCCATTCCTTATTTTACATTTTCTTTGTGAGCTATTACTCTTTACTGCACTCTGATCTCCAGGTTAAAGCAGTTTAATAGTATGTAAAGCAGTTTAATATTACAAGTAGTCCTATAATTCATTTTGAGTTTTATAGTGATAAGCGTTATAAGCTACTGATCAATTTGATGGAATTTTGCCATTGGTGTTGGTTGATAGAAAAGGCTCAAGAAATCTGGAGGCTTTAATGATTAGGAGGTTGAAGTAGCATAATTATGGTAAATGCATTGCTTTTATATTTTGTTAAAACTATCTGAAGTTTATAGAAATTTTTGCTCTGTAAATAAATTCATTATATTTAGCAGTGTTCTCTTTTTGGACTGCAAGACACAACTGTTTTATACTTATGTAGCTATAATTTAATAAACTTAAAACTGGTTTTCCATTTTGAACTATATTTATTGGGAAATTCACTAGCAAGAACTCGATAAGTTAATTAAATAAAGGTTAGCTCAATGCTGTTGCAATTTAAGGAAAACACGAGAACTCTGAAGAAGTTGAATAATTTAATCAACTATTCAAATCTTAATGCATTAAGTAAATAAGAGAATAATGCAGTGATTGATCAGGAAGTTATTGGTAAATAGAACTTTTCATTTCTGAAATACGGAACTAAACATCTGCATATTTAGGTGCTTTAAAATTCTTTTTTATTTTAAATTTCCTTCAATAGTTTTGTTAATCCGTTACTAGACAGATCGCATACTAATAAACTAAGGATAATTTATTGAATATTTAAGTCAGATAAAAATAGGCAGTTTGGAATTAAAGAGAAGTATCAAGGTGTTTCAACGTGAATTGCTTCAGTTCGATGAATGAATTCTTGTTTGGAAGCAGTTAAGCTTTTTGCATTACGTAAGAAAACTTAATGAATCAAATTATTTGGAGTTGCCATCAACTCCTGGTTAATCAACAATAAACTAATCGGGTTGCCCATTAATAGCATATTACCTAATTAAGAAAGAAAGCAAAAATAAACAAATATTGTTTATTACGGCAGGATGGAAAAGCTACTATCATAAACCACTAGCGTAAAATAAAACCTTTTATGGACAGGGTAAAACTAAAAACAACAATTTGTGAGATAATAACATGGATAGCAGATGTTGTTATCTGGAAGTTGCTTTCATCTATAATATTACGTATTTTATTTGTTTGCAATCCAGAATGTGAAAACATCGCACAAAAACAAATAAAACAGTTCGAATTTATACAAGATTAAATGAAATAGCATTCTTCAAATTCTCTTACCAATATTTTTTATTGCTATTTATAATTTAAGTTCTTCTTCTCAAATAATGCCGTGCATAAATTAGCTTCTTTATTCTTTCTTCTATTAATTACAGAGTGTTTGCTTTTGTCTCGAATACCGATTTAATTTATGTTACCAACTGAACATATTTTTCAAATTAAACTGTTTGATAATACAAAAAAAAATTAATTTCTTTCTGCTAGTTATATATGAGTTATTACTCTTTACCGTGTATTTTCAACTGTTGTTTGATAAAATAGGAAGAGAAACATGCCAAAGAAACTTTAGATTAGTCAAACCTTAGTCTGGCATAGACTGAAAAAAACTATTGATTTAAAGTGTGATTAAGCGCAAGTTCCTCTTCTTCAGGGGAAAAACAATTATGCTAAACTTATTTTTGCAGTTAAAGATGAGGAACCTGTATACACTCGTATGCAAAATTAAGAGAATTTGCACAGTTTTTTGAGGTGTTTTAATCGATACAACTAATCATATTATTTCTCTCATTTCTTGCAAATATCGTCTTATTTTTTTAATAGGGGTTTTACTTGAGGTTCTAGTCCTTATATAAAATAATGATGTTGATTCTAATCATAGTTTTTCACACTGCGACCTAATTAAAAGTAATAATTATTTTGAACTGTATAGGTAATTAAAAACGTTTCCTTCTGAAATCTTAATTCAAAGC
>KK112784.1:28195-89362 GCA_000611955.2 Stegodyphus mimosarum | reverse complement strand
TAGTAACTAAGTATACAATTGTGTGAAAAATTAAGATAATTAGCACATTATTTCGAATTTCTAAAAAATTGATGGATATGTTTTAATGAAATTTTATATGAATATACATTTGCATCAGAGAAAGAGATGTACACTGCGGAAAAAAAAGGACAGTTCTATGTCTACCAATATTTTGCTGAGCCGATTGAAGAAATTTAAATTGCGTTTTCCATGTCTCGAAAGCGCGACTCAGGATATGTATTAGATTTAGATTTAACATTGTTCTAATATAGGTATTTTGACACAGAATCGAACTTTTTCTGAAATGACACGCCAACGGTTTTCCATATTTCTATTCTACGACTCAAATTATGCCAAACTGCCAAGTTTTGTAAAAATCGCACAAGTAGTTATTAAAAAATTAGCTCTCAAAATTTTAGTTCCTCAATGCTAATTGAATTATTATGTATTTATTAATATCTCTTTTTTTATTACACTTATTTGATTCCTTCTTTCACAGTTCGAAATTTAGGTTCACTCCAAATAAAATTCACCCATTTTTCATGATTTATTTTTTAAATTTGTATTTTTAAATAACTTTTATAAATTTTTGGAAAAAAAATTGAATTATAACCTATAAAATTTTTTCCGTCAGCTTAAAGTAGATGTATTTCTAAGCACACCTCCAAGAAATGAAAGCTTTTTATTCAAAAGTTTTGAAGATATACGTGAATTTATGTGTTGGTGTGTTTTGAAATTTGGCATATTTGTTGAAAGCGATAATAACATCTTATGTGGTTTAAGCACTTTGCTAAAATTATTTGAAAGTAGGAAAGATGTGACTTCTTTTCCGCTCATGCACAATGTAAAAAGGTAGGAACGACGTCGCTTTTTTTTCGGTTCTGCGCAATGGAAAGGATAGGAAAATAGATTGTCGTGTATTAAGACGTTCGCCAAGCGAATTATTCTTGGCGCAAGCTGAAAAAAATTCGCCAAGTTAATTTTTGAATTTTTCCGTAAATGTCGCACTAAATTTTACAAAATTTAATATTTACGCACAATTTGAGTCGTAGAATCGAAATATGGAAAAAAAATTGGTATGTTATTTCAGAAAATGACCCATTTTGTGTCAAAATACCTATGTTAGAACAATGTTATATATAAATCTAATACATATCCGATGTTGTCTAATATATATCCTAAGTCGCGCTTTCGAGACATGAAAAACGCAATTTGAATTTCGTCAATCGGACAATAAAAAGGGAGATATAGAACTGTCCGACTGTCCCATTCAAAAGCTACTTTACGTAGTCATGATTATCAAAGCTCTTAGTGAAGGGATGTCCAAAATCCACGTTGTGATATAGTATATGGGTCTAATATGGGGTAAAGTCCCCTCTCACAACCAGACAAATCACGCAGCATGACGTCGTATTGGACGGGAGACAGCGGAGGAGTGCTTGTGGCAGTCGATTTCACTCCTAAAGCAAGGCAACATTCAACTCCGGAATGGTTCTCGGAGGGGGATGGCCAAATGAACATGCTCTGTACGGTTAAGGTCAGAATATCTGGCTCGCCAATTCATGTAGCGAATATTCTCATTTTCTAGGTGATCTGAGCCCTGTATGGACAAGCATTGTCGTCCATTAACAGTAGCCGAGGACAAACTGCGCCCTCGTATAGTGAAACATAGGGCTTCAAGATCTTTTTCTATACCTTATGGCAGTCAAGGCTTCTTTGCAAACACATGCAGGGGTGTGCGGCCGTTCAACATAATGATTGACTAAGCCATTGCATTCTTCTGAGATGCTTTTATCTGATGAGGGCTAGAGGGTGTCGTGTTTCAGGCTCTCTCCAGTTATTGGTAAGCCACGGATCAGTATCCAGATTAAATTTCAAATCATCTGCAAAAAGCGCAGGGTACTGCATTGAAGTCTGGTCCAAGGCGAATGCTGTCTGCATCATGGTAAATTCCCTTACTTGTGTGTTGTAGTGAGCGGGTCTTCTAGCTTCTATCTCATGAAGCCTTCAAGTGACTGTAGACCGGTAAAGTCAGATTCTAATGACAGTATACAGCTGACGTGAGAGCTGTGGAACTGTAGCAGTCTTGTGTCGCTGCGCTGAAAGTCCAAATAAATTCCTCATTACAGAAATTTAACGTTCGGGTCGTTTATTCTCCTATTAATAAGATTCCTCGTTCCGTACTTAAGGACCCCATTTTGAATATGAATTTCTCGGTTATTTACATGATCCCTTGTCAGTGTGGTTTAATTTACATTGGTTAAACTAAGACAGCCTTAAAATTTGGCGTTAAAGTACATGAAGCATATTTTAGGAAAAAGGAAATACAGAAATTCTCTGTTGCCCAGCACTGTTGGTCCGAAAATCATACTTTCTATTTTTCTGCAGGTAAAATTATTCAAAAAATATTTTCTATTGGTGAATTAGATTTTCTAGAGGCGTTTTACATTCAATAAAATCTGTTTTAGTTAACGACTTTTATTCCAATCCATCTTTACCTTTAGCCTTTAAGGAAATTGTGTTTTAGTTTTCTTGTTTCATCAATACGTGGCGCCAGTAGCTTGACTTCTTTCCAGGCATTCTTATATTATCACCATATTCTGTCTCGTTCATTTGCATTTAGGCAGCTGAAGAAACTGGTCCTGTATTTAAACCAACGAAACTAGTCTGCAAAATTTACAACTATTACGCTGATTATAAGTACATTCTAAATATCTAATTAATTAAAATTTATTTAATTTTGCATTGGTAATTTTACATTAAGTATGATCAAGTTGACAGAAGGCAATTTAGATTTGTTTGTAATAATTCAAGGGTGACCCTTGGATAATCTTTATATTATTAATTGAAAATTAAATAAACATTTGCTTCTGAGATTGAGATTTTCACTTACTCTGCTGCATACGCAGTTTAGTTGAATTAAAATTTTTGTCGGGTTTTAAAAACCAAAAGCACAGGCTTCTCATTTTTCCTTACTCCTGCTTCCGAAATAACCTAATGTCTCTACACAGCTACTAAGTATTTTACATGTATATTATAACCACAAAACAAGTAATTCTGCTAATATATGGATTTAATTCCTCGATTTATTGAGGGCAAAGTACTAAGCCTTGTCTACAGAAAAGTTTATTGCGGAACAATGAAAAAAATACTAAAACAAATTGCCAGCAGTTCGATATTGCTTTTATCCACGAAAGTCCAGAATTTTAAAGTGCATAATTTAGAATATGTAAATATTGCTAAACCATCCGTTAAATGTTGATTGCTCAGACGTAAAATTTAATCAAGTATACTGTAGTTTTTCGGAACATGTTATAACGAATTTGTAATTAAATTCTCCATTTCTGATGATATTTATTCTTCCCATATTTCCTTTATTTCTTTATTTCTTGATTTAATGCACGTATATTCTGTTGTTAATTGTGGTGTGGATTATTCCTCGTTCTGCGCATTTTTATCTGCAATCGGATTAACCGTGGTTTTGAATAAACTGCGAGCATCGTTGTTAATAGTACCGACGTTAATCGAAAATTGATTGTATAAATCTTCATAAGCCTAAAGCATTTGCAAAAAGGGAGATATATCTTTAACAAGTTAACAGTTTTTACTGTATATACTGCCATTATTTAATACTCTTAAGAATGCATTAGTGTATGAAGATAGGCGAAAATTAGAACCATTTTATTAATAATTAAATTAAAAGCGCCAAACACTGCTTTGGAAATAACACAAATAAAGGAAATTTTATCATCTATAGCTGCGATTAGAGACCCTAATGGTTGAAACAAATATTGAGATGTTAAAGGCTTATTTTTGATAACAAAACTCTATTCGCATACAGCTTAAAACGTAATATTAAATGATCTATTGTTAAAGCATATATTATGGCAGACAGCTTTCGAGTGCTTTGCATGAATAATCAAAGAACCAACCATTGCTCTCTATTTCTGTAAGTGGCTCTCGACAAACTCGATATTTAATTCCGTCTACGCAGATCCATTTGTCATCTTAAACAATGACACGATATCGTCTTAACTAACAAGTAAGAACAATTTTTAAAGAAGTTCATTTATCATTTTACTAGACAGCCTCTAAAATTCTAAATAATTTTTGTTACCCTGGGCTGTAATTCTATTACTAGATCAATATGTTTATGCTTGGCATATTTTAAATAAGGTTTTAATAATCTTGTATAAAGTGACATTAAAATTAGCCCCCTTATGGTTTGGACGCATTTATTGATAATGTTATCTGTTTTCAAAAGATAATCATTTTTTATTATCCCTTTATAATATATTTCATTCGTTATCGTATACTCTAAATAAGCTAGCGTAACTTTCTTTACAAATCTTGACATATACAAAGATATATTACAGCTTATAAAGCATTATATATATATATATATATATATATATATATGTTTGTTATAATAAAATTTGCATATTAAATACACGCGCCTGGAATTTATTTGCCCAAAGGGCGTTAGCCCAGACGGGCTATTAATTTCGTTTTGAGATTTTGCGTTGAAAACTTTAAATGTCCGTTTCACTTTTCAAATTGTTGCCACCAAATATTATCGCCCTGTGTTATAATTAAAGAAATTAAATAATGAAGATTTTGCATAAATGTAGGTACGTTTCTTTCATTGTGATAAAATAACGGTACATACAGTTATGAAAATTTGAAAAAGGGACAGTTCTATATCTCCCGTTATACTGGTTGAATTGAAGAAATTCAAATTGTGTTTTTCATGTCTCGAAAACACGACTTCTATTAGATCTCTATATATCATCATTCTAACGTAGGTATTTTGACACAAAATCGAACTTTTTCTGAAATGACATGCCAATTCTTTTCCATATTTCAATTCTACGACTCAAATTATGCCTAAATATTAAATTTTGTAAAATTTGGTGAGAAATTTAAGGAGAAATTCAAACATTTATCTTTTCGTATTTTTTTCAGTTTTCGCCAAGAATAATTTACTTGGCGAACTTCCTATTATAACAAGTTTTCCGTTTCTTTGTTTCATTGCAGACGAACGGAAAAAACGTTATTGTTCATACTTTCAAATAATTTTAACAAAGTGCGTAAACGACGTTTTTGTTATTATCGCTTTTAAGAAATATACCAAATTTCAGAGCGCCCAAATATATAAATTCAGTTATATCTTAGGAAATTTTGAATAAAAAGCTCCAAGGTTTTGCAGGTCTGGTTAGAAATACAATAAAATTTTATAGATTATAATTCAAAACTTTTTTCGAAAAAGTTATAAAAATTATTTTAAAATATAAATTTTTTTTTAAAAATAAATCGTAAAAAATAGTAAAATTTTATTTGGAGTGAACCTAAATTTCGAATTGTGAAAGAAAGAATGAAGTAAGTTTAAGAAAAAAAGAGATATTAATAACTATGTATCAAGTGCGATTAACACTGAGGAGCTAAAATTTTGAGAGGTAATTTTTTTAAAACTGCTCTTGCGATTTTTTCAAAATTTGGTAGTTTGGCATAATTTGAGCCGTAAAATAGAAATATGGAAGAAAAGTGGTATGTCGTTTTAGAAAATGTCCGATTTTGCACCAAAATACCTATATTAGAACAGCGCTGTATATATATCTAATGCATATCCTAAGTTGCGCTTTCAAGACATGAAAAACGCAGTTTGAATTTTCTCAATCGACCCAGTAGAACGGAAAAACCTGTTCCATTTTTTTTCGCAGTGTAACTAACTAAGCATAAATTAAAATGCAAAATTCTCCGCACCTGTTTGGACAAATTAGAAATGTAAACATCTTCTTTTCACGTTAACAAAGGCTCTAAGTCGTTTCAAGCTCATATTCACTCACTCAAATCATAAATCGAGACATAGAAAAGAAACCAAAATAAATCTTAACTATTAATAAAATTTAATTGAAATGTAACAAGTTAACTTTAAATCTTAAAAGAACACAGAGATGGTCAATTTCAAGCAAAATATATTTTCCGAATATCCCCGCTAAAAGTTTAAGCAGTTTGAAAAAATGATTATAAAATAAATAACTGCAACGTAAAAAAGTTAAAGTAGGTGGAAATAAAAAATAGGCACCTTATATGAAAACTAACTGACAGGTTTATTTTGTGCGGTATTTGAAATTGCAATCAACAACACTCTTAATGCATTAAAAGAATAAAATAGTACTAACTATTAGAATGCATTTAATTAGATTTAGTTAATGCTATTTTAGCGGAAACGTATATTTGAATTATAATGTATATCTGTTTTTTTATCAGTAAATATGATAATATATGAACTTTTGTTATATGAAGACAAGTACAAAACGTGTAAACGTACTGCTTGAAACTTACACTCTAATGTAATTATGTTATGTGGCAATTTTCACGGCACCAAATGTTCTGGTACCAAATGTTCTAGTCTTATGGTACCAGACGTTAAATACTAACTGTTACAATTAAAACCTGAAATTAAATAATTTGCCTACAGTAATATCAAAACCAAAATTCATTGCGTTGTGTAATACTAACCCGAACAACCCCTAAGACCAAGCAGGAGCACTGGTGTTAAAAAACATTCACACAAGTCATCATAAGAATAACATTCACACAAGTCATCATAAGGAAAACTCTGAATCAAATATATATATATAACCAAGGATATTTATTGCAGCATTAAAGGAAGACACGCAATCTTTCAACTTAAATTTCTAGATCTATGGTGTGTTCAAGTGACCACTATTTATTAAAGGAAGACACGCAATCTTTCAACTTAAATTTCTAGATCTATGGTGTGTTCAAGTGACAACTATTTAAAATAATGCATTTAGAGTTATAATATATATATTGTTAATTTCAAATATGCACCGAGATGAATTAATCAAAAATTTACACCGTAAAAATTAATATTAGATTTTCATATGCAGTTATCAAACTCTGCTGGCCAGCATAAAAATACACAGGAATTTAATGAATCACCGAGCATGGTGTCTTTACCAATATTGATAGAGATTACTTAGTTCAAGAAATTTCTTAATTTACTCAGGTAAAAATTACATACATCAATTTAGCAATCCCTTAGGCAGTTAGAAAAAATTACATATTCAAGTAGACCCGTTGGAGAAAAATGATTACATTTATTCCTACATTCAATTACTCAATTAAAGGTAAAGTAGAATTTAAATTTTAAATTGTTCCTTAATTTGCAAAAGTTAAAGTTAATTCTCAACCAAAAATAGTAACAACTTAAAGTAAAAAGGTAAAATTTAGATAAGTTAACAAATTTAATATCCTGTCTTAATTCATTATATATAAATTTTAATTACATTCCAAGTTAAAGTTAAAAGTCCTAAATAGATTAATAGTGCAGCAGTTGCTTAAATACACAGCCTGGATTTAAGATCCAGCAGAAAAACCTTTGACTAAAAGTTAAATAGAATTTAATTGGAAATTAAATACACATATAATTACTCCTTACATTAATAATTCATCACTGGAAAATTTACTTCAAATAATCAAATCTCTTAAAAAAAATTTTAAATTACCATATTACTTAGGAAACATGTTCACGGAATTTAAGTCGCAAGCTGTACTAAATTTCAGGTGAAATTAACAATCAAAAGGTTGAACTCACTTGAAGGGAAGAATTGAAAATTTAATTAAGCATTAACTCATCTTATAGATTTTTTTTCCGGATGTCCCATTCATAACAGGTGTTGAACAAGGCTCTGCCGACGACCAGTCCTTCGCAGATGTTGAACGAGGGAGTCCGGCGAGAAATCTGGACACTTGGATCAGACACTATGAAGATGGTAAAGTGCATTCGTGCAGCAAAACAAGAGCTCCTAAGGGTTCCTCCCTTTTCCGTCTATTCTCATTCATGCGAGTTGATGGTAGTACTCGAGTTGATGGTAGTAATTCGATGAGGAAAAAAACAACATTCTCGACTCCAACACGGGGATGGTAAAGTGCGGAGGAGTAAACTTCAAGTGATTTTTTTTTTTTTTTAGATGTTCATCTTTATCTTATTTCCCATCTCCGGCTCTTCCAGAGGAAGAAAAAAATAACGTGCTTCTAACGCTGCGAATCCAAGGCAAAAAGGGCTGAGCATGGCCTTGCATGACGATTTCAATCGTCCAGGCTCCAGAATTTTCGAAAATCACCAAATTTGGTGAATTAGTATGCAAATCTCGCCAAACACAAAACAGTGCTGCGAAAACTTAGTTTTTCCTTCTTCACACCAAAAAAAGTTCCACCCTCGCCACCCCCTTCGCCAACAAGGAGGGGTGAGGGAAAGAATGCGACAAACCTATCACTCCCCTGCCACGCAACCGGACGCAGTACATGACCTTGACGAGAAAAGTGCTCAAAACGGCGCTTATAGCAGAATAAATTTCTAGACACGAAATTCAACAATTTTAGCAATTAAATGGGCATAATTCTCCAACGGGGCGACGTACAGTCATGAAAGTAGATTCATAAGAAGGGTAAATTTTTTCTCTTTAAGAGGTATAAATTTCATCCATGTGAATAAAAAGGAAGTATTTTTAAATTTAAAATATTACGCAGAAAGCAACCGATTTCCCATTGTCTCCTTTTCCCGAAAGCTATTACTATCGAACGCGTAACGTAAGAATGAGAACTCTGTTTAACTCGCATAAAAATAATTGATTCAATAACGTAAGCAATATAACTTTAAATTTTAGAATAAGCATAAATTAATGCATATAATTTACTCACTCAATAATTAATTAACAAATAACTGCAATTAACTACACATTAATCCATAATTCTAAACTAACCAAAAATCACTACATAACAATTAAAGCTTACAATCATGTTTTAGAAGTGAAAAATAGAATAATACTTGGCAAATACGTTTCAAAATATTATTTGGCTATAATTGTCATATTATGAAAACTGGAAAATTCACTTCCAGTAAGAAACCGAATTTCTGAAGAGAATTTCTTTCGATAAATTATTCCTTTATTTTGATGACATACTTAATTTCCATTTATGGCATTATTATTTCTATTACTATAATACTGAATATATATATATATATATATATATATATATGTATATGAATTCAAAATATAAGTAATTAAAAGTAGATTAAAAAGGCCAAGACTGGCGCTAAAGCTGCAAAGTAATAAACCAATAATTCTTCTAATAAATTCTTTTTAAAATTCTACCAAATACCTTTTTCAGTGATGGTTTTAAACTGAATTTCTTTTCCGTGGAGATGGTATATGGAAAGTTTTCTTATTATAATTTATTGTGAATTATTGGTTTATATATATATATATCCGTAAATAGAATGGAAGTATAAATATTTTTGTTACATTATTATAGTATTTATGTTATGTATGCATTATATTTTTGTTATCTTATATCCATATTGGGAGCAACAAGATCCGGGATAAAAGGATGAAAAATACTGCGAGATCCTCGTTATATTGTCGAAGGTGACAGCTTGTTACAATCAAGAACGATGCTCTGCACTATAACAAGGATTCGTTATAATATATTTATGATAAAAGACACGCATGGAAATTTTTGTTTTCTTAGAGGGCATTTGTTGTCAAGAAATTACTATTAGTTTTTGGTTTTACAGACTACTTTGCAAACAAAATGCATTTCTTGTGAAATAGGTTTTCTCAATGACACTTAATGTCCAGCTATTAATTTATAAGCAGTCTTGATCCTCACTTTTTCGTGCATTATCACTTTTGTGTCCGTCTCGCTTTTCAAATAAAAGGATGTTGCCACCGAATATTATCGTCATTAAAAATAAACAATATAGTAAATAAAAAAATATTTCGTAATGCTTAATACTCTATCGGAAATTCTAAAGATACGCTGTTTTTAACTGTTTTTAAATGTTTTATGACTACTGTTGAATTCTACGCGGCGTAGGTGCGAACAAAAATCTGTTTAATAAATAAAGTTAAAAAGACAAAACGTTAATAAAAAAGTTATGTAAGTTAGCTCATTAAGAAAACAGAAAATTGATACGACAAATTGAAAAACGACAATAAATTATTGGGAGCTGGTAGCACTTAATATTCAGGAATTCTATTAATATTCTACTTTTAAATCATTTTATGATTTTACTGCTGAATTTTATGTGATGTAAGCTCGAATAAATTGACATTTGATGATAAAGCTAAAAATTACCATACACCATAATAAATACACCAAAAGCTGTGTTAGCAAGAGTAAGATAGAGAACAGATTGGTAAAAACTTATTGACAGCATGAATAACCTCAACGAACTTTCTGGTGTGACGGTGAAAACTGAATTCTTCTAAATTGTCTGTAGCTCCTCCTCCCCCCCCTTAGTTTTGTTTCTGCTTCAGGGAAGTTTATACAATGCGGTTTTTTCTATTTTACTGAAACGAAGCGACTATTTTGAAAGTTCTACAATTTATTTTCTTACAAATATGTCGGTAAATTCATAACTTTTTAAAAAAATCATTAAACTTTATAAAATACCAAATGAAAGTTAGCTAATGATCAAACTACCATTTATAACACAGTTGCACTAAGGAACTCATTTGCAAATCCTAAGATTCTAAAGTATTATTACTAAAATCCCTGCTAGCAGGGACGTCGGCTGCTAACAGGGAAAAGCTGTGTGATCGAAACCCTAGCGAGCTTCTTCGGAATATGAAACGCCGAGCAGAAAATCATAATATAGACGATTCACTTTTATTTGAGCTTTTAATCAAGCGATACCTGTTCTTGTTCAAACTATATTAGCTTCCATCTTTCCTATTACATATGATAAAGCTGCGGAAGTAGCTGATCGAATTTTAGCTATCAACAACATGAATGTTTCTGCCATCGTCTCTCACAACGAATCTTCAGAAAATGGCAGCTGTTCCTCTTTGGCTCAACTTTCTGAAGAAAACAACGCTCTTCGGAAAGAAGTGTTCGAACTTCGACAGTCCACGATTTTATCTCGAAATATTTTTCTGGCCGCAATCGTTCGAAATCTCGTGATGAAACTTTGTGCTGGTATCATCGCAAATTCAAGGATAATGCAAAAAAGTGTATTTCGCCCTGTTTCTACAAGGCAAACTAGAAAAAAGAAAAGTAAAGGCGACCGTTTCTTCCCACCCTCATACATCGCGTCGCCTTTTCATTAGTGACCGATCGACAGGTAGGTATTTATTAATAGATTCAGGGAGTGATGCCAATTTAATTGTTGCCGATAAATATGAATTGAAGGCAGCAATTCTGCTAATGGATCATCCATTAATGTATATGGTCGAAAAACAAAAAAATGTTAATTTTGGCTTAAGACGAAATTTTACTTTTTCTTTTTATATTTGTAATGTTACATGGTCGATTATAGGTGCAGATTTTTTATATTACTTCAATTTATCGCCTGATTTATATAACAAGCTTCTTATTGATTTAACAACAAATTTTAAAGTAGCTGCTAAATTAAATACTTGTAATATTTTCTCTGTAAAATCTTCCTGTGTTGATAATGTATTTGGTAAATTATTGTTGCAATATCCTGATATTACTAAATTACCGAATCTCAATCAACCTGTGAAACACAATACTGTGCATTATATAAATACTAAAGGTCCGCCAGTTGCTGCTAAACCTAGAGGGTTAGCTCCTGGCCGCCTCAAAATTGCAAAAGTTGAATTCCAGCGCATAATTCAACTGGGTCATATGAGACCTTCCAAAAGCCCCTATTCATCACCTTTGCACATAGTGCCCAAGAAAGGCTCTCCCGAATAAAGACCTGTTGGCGACTATCGGTCTCTTAATGCACAGACTGTCAAAGCGAAATATCGTATTCCTTGCATAGCTGATTTTACCTCAGAACTGTATGGTAAACAAATGTTTAGTCACATTGATCTCGTAAAAGCGTATCACCAAATTCCCATCAATCCGGATGACGTACATAAAACAGCTATTGTACTCTCTTTGGTCTATTTGAAAGTTTAAGAATGCAGTTTGGCCTTTGTAACGCTTCCTCAACCTTTCAACGTTTTATCGATGAGGCTACTAGAGGCTTTCCCTTTGTTTATGCATTTATTGATGATTTATTTGTAGCTTCGAGTAATGAACAAGAACATTTACAATATTTAAACCCGCTATTTTCTAAACTTCACGAGTATAGTTTATGTATAAATGTAGAAAAGTGCAAATTTGGTCAATCTGCCATAGATTTCCAAGGACTTAAGTTACCGGGTGAAGAAATTGAACCCCTTTCTAATTGTGTAAAATGCATCCTAGATTTTCCTCAGCCGCAGACCCTCACACAATTACGCCGATTCTTAGGTTTATTTAATTTTTATAGACGTTGTATTCCTAGAGCTGCTCACATTCTAGCGCCCTTAGTCAAATTCCTTGAAGGCCATACTAATAAAAAGAGACACCCTCGTTCCAAAGTTTCTGCTGAGCAAATACAATGGGACGATGAAGCAAAACTCTCCTTCAAAGCGTCTAAGGAAGCTATCGCTAAAGCAACTTTGTTACGGTATCCCATGCCCAGTGCACAATTGAGTCTGTAGGTCGATGCTTCTGATGTAGCAATCGGCGGCTTGCTCATGCAACTTAATCATCGATCTTAACAACATCGATTAAACAACAATGCAAACCTATAGCCTTCTATTCAGCTAAACTAAGCAAATCTCAACGGAATTGGTCCACTTTGATCGTGAACTCTATGCTATGTACTCTTCCGTTAAGAAATTTAGACACATGCTTGAAGGGAGAAATTTTGTAATTTATACTGATCAAAAACCCCTTAAACTTGATTCCAGCAACATCCTGACAAATGCAGTCCACGACAATTACTTCATTTGAATTTTATCTCCCAGGGTAACACTCATATCGAATATACTAAAGGCTCTGATAACATTGTCGCTGATGCACTGTCCCGAATTGAGGTAGACGATATTCATCTACTGTTATCGATTTTCAAAAATTCGCCGCTGCTCAATCAAGCGACGAAGAACTTCAACAAGTTTTAGCATCAAATACCTCCTCTTTAAAATTATAGAAACATTATTTCCCTCTCGAAGATATTCATCTGTATTGTGACATGTCACAAAAACATTCCCGTCCTTTTATTCCTCAGTCTATGAGATTAACAGTTTTTAAAACCTTGCATTTTTTTTCTCATCCAGGTATCTCAGCCTCCATCGATTTAATAGCTAAACGTTTTGTTCGGCCAGGCATGAGAAAAGAAATAAAATCTCTTGTGCGCTGCTGTGGTCAAAGTCAACGAGCTAAAATCGCCAAACATACCATATCTCCTATCTGCACATTTGCTGAACCCTATGCTCGTTTTGCACACATACATATAGATTTTATAGGCCCTCTACCTCCATCTGACGGAAAACAGTTTTGCATGACTATTATAGACCGGTTCACAAGATTGCCGGAAGTTATTCCAACAACCAACATGACTGCGGAAACAGCAGCACGTGCTCTAGTACATGGCTGGATATTCAGATTTGGATGCCCAGTTACAATTACATCTGACCAGGGTAGAAATATTGAATCTAATCTTTTTAGCGAACGTCTCTCATTTTAATACTGTCCATTGCTTGCTGTTATTAATCCGCATAGCTGCATCATTAATTATTTTTGGTCCTGTTTCACCGGAGGATTTATGAGTTTTTTTTGGAAACAATAATTCCCTTTTGTTCAAGTTTGATTTTCGTACGCTACGACGCTACGGACGCCCCATAAGCCATTTTTACTACTTTCGGTTCGTAGATTTGTTTACAAAGTTTCGCATTTTATGTTTCATTTAGTGTTTTAATGTTTTCCTTTTTAATCTCTGCAACGAACATTTATTTGTCATCGCCTGATGGATAATATGTATTTTTCGAATTAATCAAATAATTTTGATGCTACGGACTACGGCTGGCTCATCTGAAAGAACGCATCTACTGTATCAATTTAGGGTAAGTCAATTTTACATTTTTCATGATGGATATGAAATCACTATTAGTTAAGAAACGAGTCGCTAAAACCAATTTAACGAAATTAAAAGATAAAATTAATTCTGAGATTGCCAAAGCCGATGAAGCAAAAATTTTTAAAAAGAAACTGAATATTTTAAGTGCAGAGGTTTTACGCATTTTTGATAACATTTATGTAACATGTAAGGAAAAGGAAGTTGAAGAATATCAAATAGTTCAAAATACGATTGATGATCTCTACTTGGATTTAGAACGAAAGGTTTCTCGTCTTGATAATGTTAGTTCAGTTAGTGTTAAATCAGATACTACAGAAGTAAAATTTCCGAAATTACCTTTAATGGAAATTTAGATCAGTGGCTTACATTTAGCGATTTTTTAAGGCCAGTGTACACAATAATGTTAATTTATCAGATGCTCAAAGGCTTCAATATCTTAAGAGCTCTTGTAAGACTGAAGCTCTGAAAATAATTCAAGTTATACCTATTTCAGAATCAAATTACAAAATTGCGTGGAATTTACTCGAAGATAGATTTTCGAATAAACGTGAACTGGTGAATTCATTATTTAAGAAACTTATTACGCATCCAAATGTTTCCGATTCAGCGGACGCTATTTTGAATCTTGTTGACGTCACTAATGAATGCATTCGTTCCCTAAATGTTCTAGAACAAAGGGTCGAAGGCTTTGGTGACTCATTTACTTGTAGAAATTTTGGGCATCGATAACTCATTTACTAGTAGAAAATTTGGATAAAAATACACGCATTTGGTATCAGAGACACTTAAAAGGCGATCAACTAGGAACATAAACGAATTACTTACGTTTGTAAAGGAACATGCTAGAACACTTCATAACAGTAAGACCAATTTGAAGGAAAGAAGGATATAAGTCCTAAAGTCGCATCGTTGGTTTTAGAAACTACTACAAATTTTCCTTATTGTAAGAAAGATCATTACTTATATAAGTGTGATCAATTCGGTAAATTGCCTGTTAGCAAGAGATTCAATTTCGTGAAATTTAATAAACTTTGTTTTAATTGTTTATCTATTGTGCATAATGTTAAGGCTTGTAAAAACTTAAGTAGATGCAAAACGTGTCATAATAATCATCATTCATTATTGCATTTCACGAAATCTCGAGATACTGGTTTATCTGCTACTGATAATAATGAAAATACATTGTCCGTTCATGCAAGGGTATTTGCTTCTCAAAATATGACAGAAAATACTATACCAGATAGCGTTTCTAATAATTTTAATCAGACACACTCTAATTTTGTGAACAGTGGAACCATAAGCAAGGAAGTTTTGTTGTTCACTGCTGCAATTAAAGTTCGTGACGCACTAGGTAATTTTGTACAGTGTCGAGCCTTGTTGGATTCTAGCTCACAGGCAAACTTCATTACTGAGAGTTGTCTTTCAAAACTTCGTCTGGATAGAAAAAAGACAAAGATCCATATATCGTGCCTAGGATCAACCGCATGTCAAGCAAATGGTGAACTGTAGATTACCTTCTCCCCTCACTTTGGCTGAGAACATTCCTTTACAACTTCTGTTTTTGTTATAGACAAGGTTTGTGGGAACTTACCACATGTATCATTACCATCAAATATTGTGAATTCTGTCAGTGATGATTTTGGCGGATCCTACATTTTATGAATCTGCTCCAATAGATATTCTTCTAGGAGTAATTTTCATCTTGGATAAAATTATTCCGTATCGTTGCTTATCGTTTACGATTTATCAACAATTGTTTGAAGCGCACTTCTAAAAAATCAGGATTTCTTGTCAGTGAATAAATTAATAATGCGATTTGTACGATAATAAGAATTTTACAACATTCTGAATTACCTGACGAAGTATCAGGCTTAAAGAGTGGAAAATCTGTGAAATCGAATAGCAGAATACTTTCTTTAAGTCCATTCCTTGATGAAGAAGAAATTATTCGTGTTGGAGGACGATTAAGTTATTCAAATATTTTGGAAAATCAAAGACATCCTATTCTCATTCCTCAAAAAACATTTCATTTCTAAGCTCATCATTAGAAATTATCACAAAATATATTTTCATGCACCTCCTGCGCTTTTGCTTTCTATAATAAGACAAAGGTATTGGATTGTCGCTGCTAGATCTAAAATAAGAAAAATTATTAAGAATTGTGTTGTTTGCTGTAGACATCGTGCCCAAGTTGCAAAACAAATAATGGCCAACCTACCATCGTCTAGAGTTACAGCTTCACGAGCATTTTTTCGAGTGGGGATGGATTTTGCCGGCCTATTTATGATAAAACACAGAGCAGACAGTGGACATTTCAAGTTTTATGTTTGCATTTTTGTTTGTTTTGCCACGCGAGCAGTTCATCTTGAAGTGACCGAAGATCTTGCTTCTAAAGCTTGTGCGGAAGCATTAAAACGGTTTATATCCAGGAGAGGAAAACCAAAGGAAATATTTAGTGACTGTGCGACGAACTGCAAGGGTGCTAGCAAGGAAATACGTAAGGCTTTTTTTTATATCAGAAAAATGAACATCTCCCTTATTTTCTGACTTCCGAAAATGTTAAATAGAATTTCATTTCTCCAGCCGCACCATATTTTGGAGGACTTTGGGAATCTGCTGCAAAATCTATGAAGTATCATCTTCGAAGATCAATGGGAGCAACTATCTTCACCTATCCCGAATTCACAACCTTGGTAACACAGGTTGAGGCCTGTATGAATTCGAGGCCTTTGTTTCCACACTCTGATGATCCAAATGACATTAGTATTCTCACACCTGGACATTTTCTTATTGGTACATGTCTCTCATCATTGCCCGAAGAAAATTTAGAAGAATCGAAAAATATTGTTGATCGATGGAAATTGAGATTACTAATTTTCCAAAATTTTTGGAAAAAGTGGAGTCGAGGAAAACTGTCTGAGTTAGAACATCGAAATAAGTGGAAGAAATCTCACGAAAATATGTCTGTCGATGACTTTGTTCTGATTAAGGAAGAAAACATACCACCTCTTCAGTGAAAATTGGGTAGAATAATTCGTGTATATCCCGGATCGTATTAACAAAGTTCGAGTTGTGGATATTCGAAATGCCAGTGGAGAAATTAAAAGACCTATTGTTAAGCTCTGTCCTTTGCCAGTCAAACACTATGAACTTTAAACTCTTTGGAACATCATACTTTTTTACATTGTTAAGTTTGATTATATACAACTTTTATTTTATTACTTTGTCACTAATAGTTTCTTCCAATTTTCAGATTATCTTGTATTTTCCTTTGAAGCTCTTGGAGTACTTCAAGGGGAGCGGTATGTTTTTATTAAATTTAAGTTAGTAGATAACGCTGTTATAACGAACGCAGATTTATTAAGTCAATCACCTGACTACTTGTACTTTGGAGTTGAGGGTAGATATTTTGTTTTAGCTGGATTCGCAACCACATTTTTTTTTTGCTTGAGAATAAAATCGCATTTTAATACAGTCCATTGCTTGTTGTTATTAATACGCATCACTGCATCATTAATTAACATCTTTAATAGAGAGGAAAAACTCTTACCAATGCAAAGTGCATAAATAAAAACAACAATAGTAAACTTCGAGCTTAAATCTGCTAATTTTTACACCATATCCTTAAAAAAGTAAAACAAAATAAAACGAGAAAGGTATTTAAAAGAATGGGGCTTGTGAGAACATAGAATTCTCACGGCACGCAGTGTATCGTCATCGCCGCTGTAATCGTAATCGCGGGCTACCACGTGCGCCGCATTGTATAAAAAACTGGACGGACTGGTTCTTCGTTCTAGCTCGAACGCTTCCCCAGATGCAATATTTAATAAATATCTACAAATTCGTACTATGAGTACCAGATTAAGCTTCGCCTTACGGCGCGGAGGTTATCTCCTTATATTAATTATTTACCAAGCCCCTGGCATATCTCCATGATAGACAGTAAAAGTCAGAGTTGACTAAAGGCTGTCAAACGTCAATTCCAACTAAAAAAAAAACCTTCTTCGCTCTCTTTCTGCGTAACGTCGTTCTACCGAGCGTGTGGGGCCTTAGGCCGCACACGTCTCGCACCATCGTTCTTTTGAAGCATCATCAAATCGATATGGTATTTTTACCTGAGATGGAGGAGAAGTCAAGTTTCAATTTAATGAAAAGTGCATAATTGAGGGATAAGAACTCTGGATGAAATTACGAATCTACCTCAAAAGAAAATACCTCTTGTGCTTTGTGTTCAATGTGTTTAATCTTCGCAACCCGTATCTTTGAAAGTGACGGCTGTGTGCTCGATAATTGGTTATATATACAAGAAATTGCTCTCTTGTCTCACGGAAAATACGCCTCACCTTAAATAGGCATTTTGGTAATGGTTAATAAGTATTGTGCCATTGATGTTTTCAGATTTTGAAACTGCACTTTCCATTAAAAATGAACGATGTTAATAACATGCTTGTCTATCATATCAGACAGCATCTGTAAGTCCTTCATGAATAGTTTGTGTAACCTGCATTGATATATAACCCAAAGAAGTTTCTTGTGATAAAATAAATGTATCTTTAAACGATATCTATAAGTCTCATGCATGGGGGGTTATTGGGTAAGTCAACCATTTTGTTATTCTTATCTTAAAAGAGTAAACGCAATGTACACCACTAATTTTTAGGTTAGTTAAATTTATGCAGACTTGATTTATATTTGATATTTTTAGTATCACATTAGATTAGGGAGTCACATTTGCAACACCACAGGGCTGTGAATAAGGTTTTATCCCAAAGGAGCGTCAGCTCAGAAGAGCTATTAATTTCGTTTTGGCATTTTGCGTCGAATGACCGTATCACTTTTCAGACTGTTGCCGCCAGCAAATATTATCATCCTGTGTTATATTTAAATAAGTTAAATAATAACGAATCAATAAATATGTATGTATGTTCTGGCACTGTCATAAAACAACGGTATCTAGAGCCATCAAAGTTTGAATAACGTAATCCTGCTCCGAATATGGGCATCTGGAAGCCCAATTTCGGAAATTTTTTTATTATCGATTTGATATTTTGTAACACTTTAACGAATTTTTAATTAACAAATTCAACGATTTAAAAGCGAGCAGTGGCAACACTACACGAATCCATTTTTATCTCCAGCGCGCGAGACTGTGTATCGGAAATTCGAAAGATATGCTCATAAAATTTTTTTGCGATATTGCTGTTAAACTGAATTTTATGGTTTAAGTGCGATGACCATGATATTTAATAAATTAAGGTAAAGCAGAAAACGTTAAAAAACGTTATAAAATCTGAAAACTTTCAGATTTTTTAAAAATTTTATTTTAATGTTTTTGTTTACTTTTTAAGAGTTTATGTCTTTATTAATCTTTAAAATCACTGGGTATAAACGTTGTCGGATGAGAATATGATTAAAAAGTTAATATTTTTGTTTTTATATTAACGATTAAAAGGTCATAATTTTTTTTATTAAATATAGATCGCACTGGAATGATCATGAAGGAGGAACTGGGTGTTTTAATTCAAGAAAATCTTTAAAATGAAAACTGAGATTAAAATGTGAAACTTATTGTACACTGTTGTGCAAAACGTAAGCAACAATGTAAATTTTAATCAGATAGCCATGAAATTGCAGAAAAGAGGTTCTTGCGATCAGTACAATGAACACGCAATTCAGTAGAAAGGTCATGCTTATGCAAATGTCAGGAACAAAACGTCACAAGCGGCGTGAGAGTACGCAAAACACGTGCAGTCGGAGAGCTCAGCTTAGGGCTACAATAAAAGGAAGGATGGAGACACAATTAAAGACATTTGCTGCAAGTGCAAGTGAGCGTTTTCGTGAAATATGGCTAGAAGAAATTACCTGGATGCCTTCATTCGTAGAAGAATGATCGGAAAGCTGGAAGAGGGGAGTAGTGTGATAAGTGTAGCTGAAGGGTTGGGATTCAACAAAAGTGTCATTTCGCGTGCTTGGAAAGGCCTTCCAAATCATAGGTACAGCAGTTAGAAAGGTTGGTAGTGGCCACCCTAAGAAAACAACCGCAGTGGTTGACCGATATATCGTCCTACAGGCGAAAAGAGCCCTAAACCAGTTAGCAAACGCCATGGCTCAGCAACTGTGTACAGGAACGGGGCGACAAGTGTCGCAGTTTACTGTGTGCAGACGCCTTCACAAAGGTGGCCTATTCGTCCGCCGTCCTGAACGCTACATCCATGTGAAAGTTGGCCATTGGCACCAACGTTTAGAGTGGTTCAAGGAGCACGAAAACTGGACATCTCATCAATGAAGTCGTTTTAGTGCCACAAGCGGTTTTCAACGCCAGTTGATTTGGAGAGAAGTCGGGACACGGTTTCATCCCAGTAAAATCACGGAAAGAGACCGTTACGGTGGTCCTGGAGTTCTCGTCTGTGGAGGCATTATGCTGAACGGGCGGACAGAGCTCCACGTTTTCAACAAAGGTTCTGTAACCGGAGATCGCTATTTTCAGGAGGTGATCCTTCTCAATGTGCGTCTGTTCCAAGGTGCCATTAGAGCAGACTTCATTTTTATGGATGACAATGCACGGCCGCACCAGACTCCTGCCGTTCAGAAGCTATTGGAAAGTGAAGATATCACTCGGATGGATTGGCCAACGTATTCCCCTGATTTAATTTCATAGAACATGTGTGGGATACTTTGTGGAGATACGCGTTTTGGTACTATCACATCCTCCTGGTAACACCCAACAACTGAAACAAATGCTGATTGAGGAATGGGCACGCTTACCTCAAGATCTGTTGGACAATCTGGTGCTGAGTATGGAGAGGCGATGCGAAGCAAGCATTGAAATAAGGGGAGGGCATATCTTGTACTAAGGAACATCGGCTTGTTGTTCTTCCTCTTGTGCAGACAATGATGTATGATGATACTATGAGTTCCTTTTTTTGTTTGATTCCAAACTGTATGCATTGTATTCATTTTTGAGAAACCATGCTTTCGTCATCATTTAAATACAAAACGCTTTCTCTCATTTCTGAATTTCATGTCTTTCAGATGATTTCTCGTGGATTTATGGTAAAAAGAAC
Organism: Stegodyphus mimosarum; assembly: GCA_000611955.2. NCBI lineage: Eukaryota > Metazoa > Arthropoda > Arachnida > Araneae > Eresidae > Stegodyphus > Stegodyphus mimosarum. Next base: position 68,347 of record KK112784.1, on the reverse strand, counting down.
ACTTATTGCTTAAGTTTTGCACACCAGTGTAGTATCTAAGATTACACTATATACTTTCATAATATCATTTGCCTAACACTGAAAGAACAACATTTTATAAATAAAATGCATCTTTGTTAACTCCTCACCTGTTGTTTTTGTTAGATTTAATACTATGATATGAAAAAAGGAATAAAGATTTTAAATGGTTTCCCAAACAAGTTTAAACTCATTTTAGCTATAACGCGCGATAATTATTACAATAAAACTATATCGATACTTATATGCTTTTTAAATTCAAGTTGAGGTGTTTTACTTTTAAAAGGCTAAATGATGTATATTATATTTTCATTAAGTAATGAATAATCATTTTAAATAAATGAACTGCTACTAAGTGAAACCCGTGACTCATTCTAAATATGTTACAGAAATATGAAATTAATCAAGATTTATATTACATTTTGTATTCAGTGGACTTTGATTTCGAAAACTGCATTATACAATGCTGAAAATAGAACTTCTGGAAGATCCAAAAGAGTTAATTAACGTTTTTAATAAAAATATTTTATAATGTCTTTAATATAATTCACTACATTGTAGGATTATCAACAAAATAATTTGTAATATTTAATTGGAAATGCTGTAAAAAATAAATACCCACCGGCATTTAATTTCCGTTACATGCGTTTTTATTTCACATGTTTTTAAGTACTTTTGTTAAAAAACACGACCGAAGAAGACTGAGCAGAAAAAAAGTAACTGAAGATAATAAAATGAATAAATTGAAAGACAGCAAATTAAAACTAAAAAAAATCTTTTAATATAAGCAACACATTATCCGCTTAGCATTTTAATTGAAAAAGATATTCTTGAAAATGATTTGTGCAATTTACGTTATCTGAATAAAACTTCCATATGACTAAAATAAAAGGGAAAATTAAAAGACATAAGTAACCCTTTTTTTGTCAGAAAATTATTTCCGTTGTTTAATTTCTTTTGCCAAGAAAGCTCCTAATATGAATCATAGATTTCAAACAAACTATAATATTACTAACCTGATAATATCTGCAAGAATTAATTTCAGTAATTTCCTTTCATTTTTAATTATTTGAAAATAGAAATGAAGTTAAAATATTCATTTATTTCAGTATCGCATGACTAATTTTTAAAATTAATTAAAAAATATCAAGTGGCTGAATTCTAATCAATATTTAAAATCAAATGGTTTGATAAAGAATAATAATGGTTCGACATTTTCAAATTTATAGCTTAGTATATTCACGTTATCACTTTAATAACATTATCATCTTCCATTCGTCTTTGTGGTTTTGTAGAATATGTAAAAAAGAATTTAATTTCTTTAGAAATGAATATATTTGAGAAAATATCTTAGCGATAATAAAGATCCAAAAGAAAAAACTTTAGGAAAATCTAATTTTAAATTTTCAAAATTTGATTTAAAATAATTTACGATATTTTCGAAATTGCGACTCTTGCATCATTCAGTTCTGAAATATGCATTATAATTTAACCTCCCGCGAAAAAAAATGCGTTTAGCAAGAATTTTATTAATAAATCTAATAATTTAGAGTTTTCAGTTAAAAATAATTTAAAGCTATAGCAATTCGCAAATTTATCTAAATAAAAGATTACTTTTCAAACGTTTCTTTTTTTAAATGGCAAAACTTTTCGAATTTCAGAATCGCAGTTTTTCTTTCCGATAAATGTCGTTTTAAAGTTGCAGTTTTTCTAGATGCTGTCTTGGATTTATGGAAGCCAAAGTTTGGTAGCCTCTGGTTACTATTATCTTTCAGGAAAATTTTACTTTTACTGACTGCAATATTTTGGAGACATTTCTTATTTTCTTTCTTTTCATTTTTTCCTTTTTGTTACACAGTCCAAAAATAAGTAAGACTCTTAAGTATGATGAATAAGTTTGTTACGTTAAATCACTGTGTTTGCATAGCTATAAGAAACACAAGCAAGGTATGTGAAGCCATGAAATGTTTCTACGGTTCTGCAACAACGTCTTGGCGGAATAGCTATTCGTAAGTTTACGTAAAATTTTCGTAACATAATTACGTAAATTTTCTTAAGTGTAATTAATACATGAATTATATATATAGTACTTTTAAAAATACTGTATTTTAAAATCTTTTTAATTCCGATAAAAATAAATGATTTATTGAATTTTAAAGCATTGCATCCTTAAAAGCATTCATATGTAAATATCATATACCTTTTCCTGTACCATAATAATTAGCGGATGAAAATAAGAAGATTTTGGCCGAGCTTTCGTCACGTACTACGAATGATCTATATATACAGCGGTGGTCACAAAATATACGTTCCAGAGGTAGTTGAATTACGTCAACACTTTTTATGATATGGTCCATCAGGTTTCCTAATGTAAGCTATCTGACTTGTATTTCTTCTGAGATGCGTTAAAGATATGATCTTCGTGCATATCCGCATCGCCAGCAATAGTAGATTTTGGAGAAAGCACCGAACCTACCTGGGATGACCGCTGGTAAGAGAATGCTTCAAAAGATACGCAGCGAACTCCATTACGCTTGCACGTTGGTTCTGTGACCAATGGATAACATCCTACATATACTGAACCCAAAAAATATAATATACGAATGAGTAAATAAAACTGAATATATGTAATTTTGAAAAAAATATACATTTTCCCATAATATTAGATTATAGCTGTCAAAATAATTTTTAATTACATTTTAATTACGAAGCATTTGAATTAACTAAGAGGAAAACGCGGAAGTGACTTTAAGATGTAAATGTAAGATTTTCGTTGCCAGAAATATTTTTAATAAATTAAAGCAAGATTTTATAGTTCCTTCTGCAACTTCTATAAGCTCAAATCATGTACTTGCGACCAGTTCTCTGAACTCCTAAATCGCATGATTTGAAACAATTATAAGTGTTTTTTTTTCACATCATCAAAAGCTCGTAACATAATTTTTAAAGATACTTCTATTACACTTTATATGAAAGTAGAAAAAATTATGAAATATGCTTACAAAATTTTCATTTAGATATGTTTGAAAAAAATTTCCATTTCGATACAAGATAATATTTTTAATCATGTATACATCCACGCTATATTTTGTGTATGTTAATACTATGAGCGTATTTAATTAAGTACATATTAAGCAGTGTACAGCATTGTGGCCTTAAAAATTGAATTTTATAGTTATATCTATATCAGAAGTCAGAACATCGCACTGAGTAAAATTAACTAAAAAAAATGTTATAACTAGATGCGCATGATAAAATTATGCTTATGTTGAAATTCAATATTACGCAGTATAGAATTCTCGCTATGCTGCATTAAATAACATGTAATTCTAATGACAGCCTAATAGCTTGAAAATAAAAAGTTTAATACAACCTAATAGCAAGCCTAATAGCTTGAAATAGACTTATGCAACAGACGGAAAAATTCTGAAGAAAAACTATACATAAAACTTGAAAATTTATTGGATTTTAATAAATAAATGAATACCAATATGCTGGGATTTTTATCACTTATATGCGGTGGGTAGTATATGTATATAAACAAAAACATATTTTTGATAATATTTGCAATAAAATGAATGCCTTATTATCAGTATTATGTATTAAAATTTCTTTTGAATACGGAACAGATGAAGTATGAAGAGGTTCAGAGATTCCCACACTAAGATATCGAGAGAAAATACAATATTTGTTTAAGGTTTTAGATATGACAGCTTAGTTGAGATTATTAAAGCTTTAGGAATTACAATAAACGGAGTCATTGCAGGAAATGATATACAGAAGAGGAAATAGCGGAAGTCATTATACAAGTCAAATGTTTGTACTGATTAACATTAACGGATTTAAATAGCAAGATATTTCCTGATTGTCCTTTCGGTGGGATATGTAAACATAGCAATTTTCAAGATATTTGCAAATAATAAAATGTCAGAATTCAGAAATTAAATTTTAAATTTTCTCGCAGTATTCAATTTCTAAATATTCTTGTGCTCTATTATAGGTTGAAAGTTTTTGCACAACAATTGCAGAAGTTTATTCTTCTCAGAACTACAAAGATACTTAATTTTCTAAAACTTTATTACAGCACAGCTATTCTTCAGCGTCTCTTTATACAATAATGATGGTTATTACTTGCAGTAATGTTCATTTCTACTTATTTAGAAACAGTAAACATGGATTATTGGGAGCATAGGAATTGATTTTTATTAAAATTATGTAAGAAATATAACTTTTACGCATTGCCTTCGCTGAAAAAGCTAAAGCTTCCAGGAATTTTAGGAACGCTTTTAGGAAAATATTTATTATAGTAGCAAACAGTTTCTGGTGCAATAAAAGGTAAAAAGAATTATTATCTCTTTCAAAATAGAGAAAGCAGACCGAACAATGTTCACAAAGTCATTTAAAATTCTTTTCATGATAGTAAACCACACAGGTGTAATATTTGACTTGTTATATTCAAATTCTTTAATTATAATCATTACACCAGTAATTAATTATTAAAGCATTTGCATCCTTTGATTTTGGGAAACATACGTGGATCTTAATTTATATAACTATATGTTTTCTTAAGGTAGGAAAAGCATTACGCAACAGTAATCAATTTTAATTATTTCTAGCGCTAATTATTCGCTTATTCATAGAGTTTCTTTGAGATTTTTTGCTATACATTAGGTTCGTATGCAATGAAATGTAAGTTTTAGTATAATTCTGCTCGAAAATCAAATAAGCCAATGGCAAGTTCGTTAATAATACAGCTCATAAATTGCGAACTTTTAAGATCAGTTTGTTATGATTTCACAGTTTCTTTCTCAAATTATGTAAGCTCAAAAGTCTGAAATCATGGTCTAACAATCAATTCCTTGAACTGTTATATCACGGGACTTGAAATGTTGAGCATTTTTTTCACGTAATCGAAAACGTTTATGAATGTTTGAGCAAACTTCTGTTACAGTTTACAGAAAAGTACGAAAAAAAATAATGATTGCTAAGAAAGCTTTTGTATTCAAGTGTTACAAATCAAATTCGTATCTTACGCAAATTGTAATATATTTCTTTTATTTTTGAATTATTCATATATCAGTACTATAATTTGTCTTATTTTATCACAATATGCATAGTGTTTCAGATAATTAATGTGAGTTCGAAAAATATAATTTTGTTGTTGTACATTTATACCAAATCAAAACACCGCATTAATTCAAAATATAAGATAATCGAAAGTGCTGTAAATTGTATGCATGAGATGTTTTACCTTTACGTTTGAATTGCATAAAATATATTACCATCACTCTGGAGTTTTCTCTATTGAAAGAGAAAATTAATTATCAAGAACTTTAATAAAGCATTTTAAATACACATATGTCGAATGTAATGTTTTAGCACCCTCAAAAGACTTAAATATTATGTGAAACAAACTATATCAAATAAGCACTGATTTTTTTATGTAAGAAAGAATTACGACGTCAGAAATATGTTACGACAGAAATTAATTTTAATGTAGCATTGCAATCAGCGAGTTTTCATTACATGCAAATAATCATAACCTTAAAAAACCCGCTGAGAATTCTCATTATTGAAAAACTGCTGATATTGCTAGTTTTAAATGGAGGGGCATTCTTTTAAGCACTTCCCTTCTGTAAGAATTTTTACATTTAATATCTCTAAATGTACTTTTGATTCTCTAAATGTACCATGCTCCCTTTACTTATTTTCTTTTTTCAGTACTTACTTCATTCTTAACAGACAGGTTTTAATGTTGAAGCAGCTATTCAGAAATAATTTTCTTAAATATTAGTCGCTTAATGTATCGTGCAATTTATGCGAGATGCATTATGCGACTATTACTTTAAAAATTATCATTGAATACATATAAGACATCTAGAAAATTCTTCTGTAACATGCCCTTACAGGATTTTAGTAAGTACTAAAAGTTTCAGTAACATAATCACCAAAGGAAGCACCATTTTGTGGCGTGATAAGTATTTCATTTTAGAGCGTTTCATCAAAATTTAGACAAGAATATTCGTTCCGTTCTTAAGCAAATCTTTGAGGAGATATATTAACATTTACATATAGCGACCAGAACAATAAATACGTGATTCTTCTACACACGAATACGAAAATTCTGAGTTTCGTGTCTGGTATTTGAACCTCGGGAATTAACCGTTTAAGCAACACTTTTGAATTACCTTTATTATTTTTGGATTTGTTTAATTAATTTTCTCAGCGTAATCTTTTACACTATTTCTGCATGATAATATTATATCAAGAAACCTTTGGTATGAAATTTCGTTAATTTTATATAAAAGTACAGGAACGTAGTCGAAATTAATAAAGTTAAAAGGATAAAAAAATTAATAAGAAGAAATGTTTTTGAAAAATTGCTGAAAATTAGAGGAGGGAATCATACGCATCTTAAAAAATACGATTCTGGTAAAGAAGTTTTGTGACAGACAGAAGATGGTTTGAAATAAAATTATGATTAGGCAATTTTGCCAAAGATTTCTATTTTCCTATTGTTGCAAAATAAAATCGATTTTAACATAACAAACATCAATAACAGTTTAGAGACATCAATAACAGTTTAGAGTTAATGAAACTGGCAGTATGTACCCTACTTGACACTGCATTTTCTTCACAGAGAAGGTTTCATTTGATGATGGTAAAGCATGGCAGGAATACATGCCTAAGGAAAGGATGCCTTCATTGAGGACTTCCTAACTGAAACTGGCTTGCATACTCGTTGCATGTTGGAGAGACCATGAAACCATGCATGCAGCCAGCTCATTTGCCTGAATCGAGCCCAGGGCGAACTACCTGTATACAGAGACTTACATTTTGGCCTCTGGCGGGCTAACCCAGAAGACTGAAATCATAAGACTCAAATGGATCATATAAATAGGAATACGTAACAATTTATCTTAACATTTAATATCACTTTCTTTTACGTATAGTAACTTAGAAGATGAGAAAATGTGGTACAATACAGACAAAACACTGAGCAGGTTCATCGACATAAATGGCAATACAGCAGCAGTATGTAATGTTAAAGAATAATAGACTATATTAAGCATTGTATGTCTAAATCCTCCTTGAGGAATATTGGTTAAAAGTCTAAATGCATCAATTCATCAGTACATATGAGGGCAATGCTTAATGATTCCGTTTGAAATGGATCTTACTTAAAAAATAACTTAGGCATAAACAGATAAATTTAGTAACTGAAATATAAATGAATAGTGTCGTTAAATTGTTGAAACATTTCTTCTAAAACAAAACTGCGCTAATTATCGTTGGTCATCTTTGAATCAGTTTTACTTAGAGCGCAATTGTTTCCTAAATTATGCTTGATTATGAATTCAGTTCTTCATCAACAACTGCTGATGAGTATTCTGCTTTGCTGCAAACAAAACTTCCAAAATAACTTCATCTGGGATTAAATTCCTAGACAACTTTTAAATACATTTCATTATATTTAAAGTTAATTAGTTTATTAATTTAGTGTGAACAGAAGTGAGGTAATAAAGGATAAATTTAAACGGAATATACTTAAAGGAAAAATTTTATACATATTTTTAAGTACGTATAAATAAGAATTTCCAGCCCGCAATAATCTACAGAAGTCAACATTTATGACTTTACTAGATTATAAGCGGTGGAAAAGAGTTTGTTTAGAATATTATAATTTGGACCAAAATCTCGCCCTCATTTGTTCTCAAAATAACTAGTTCCCAAATCGGAAAATTGTGGTTCATTTAAGGCCAATAAGAATATTTATTTCTAAACCTAGTTTCGCATAGAGGTTTTAAATTTTTCCCCAAGCAGCCACACCCTTTCAAAGAAACGTTCTGAACGCTGCAAAAGAAATTTTATAATTTTTGGCGTTTTCGTTTCGAATAGAAGATAGTTTGAGATTTACTTTCATTTAAAAAAGGCCCTTCCATACCTAATTTGGGATTATCTGTTCTCAAGGAATGCAAGCCTGACGGGAATAGAATAAATAAAAAAAGAACATAAATAAAGTTCAAAAATTGGAATAAAGTATCTATACGCTAAGAATGTATCTCAAAAACATTGTCCTTTTTTATTCTGAAACTTTCCGAAAGAAATTTTTTCTACTCTAAAACAAACATTGGAATCAGGATCGAAAAATATTTTTCACAAAAAATGAACTGAAAGTGAATGATTTCTCAGTACAAATCTTTCATTCCGTAAATTCGGAAAAATGGGAGGAAAAATTTTGTTTTATCTTATTACAGAAGCCTACAAGAAACATAGAAATAAAGAATAATTTCGATTTCAGTTTTCATATAGCTTAAAAAGTTCGATTTATTAAGAATCCTCCGCTAGCAATAAATTGCATAGAACTGTTATGTTTCATAAAGAAAAACAGTTAAAATTTTAAATTAACCGAATTTTGTCACATAAAAGTACAGAGTTACTCTGATATAATGTGCTGTAACTCTGCGATGTTATATTATTGCGAATTTTACACGTAAATAATTTAAGTGAAATTAAATGTAAATTGCTGTATCTCTTGTAATTCGTAACATGAAGGGAGAAGTCTCAGAGGCGAAGCTCATCGGAAAAGTAGATTACAGGGGTAAGTCAGTTTAATATTGTAGTAAATGGTTTTTCCGACAAATTTTGCGAGAAATCGCAAAAAGGCGCGAAGCTAGGCGACCATTTGGTGACGCTTTAGTGCGATTCCTGTGTAAATGTAACTAGTCTGGTCCTTAAGTAACTGTTACTGCATCCGGCTGAATGTAAGTGCAACCTTTTTATGCCTTCCAGCAATTTTGAGAAATCCTATTTTCGGATGAATGATCAAACTCTTCCATTCATGTACAAAAAATGAGCAATAAAATACATATATGTCGAAAGTGATAAGATAAATTTGAATCATAAAATTTAAAGTTACAGGTTAAAGTGACACCAGAATTTTCCTTATAGAACTGAACATGTATTGACAAAACCATCTGAAACTCGGATCAGGACCACAAGGATCACAAGGAGCGGAGACGCCGTTCAATGAGTGTATATTTTCACTGGTAACGGTATTTGGTGGTTATCGGTTGGAGCTACCTGCAACTATTTGGGATGACTATGTAAACTGGGTGAGATTGATTCGCAGACATTTAGACGTTCCTTGGGAGCTTGGGACATCAGTGAAATTGTTCATAAATTTGTGTTATAAAACAACATAATGTCGGTACAATACTGTATAACAAATAGTACAGCATTTAAAAGATACGATTACAATATATAACTTATTAGTAAAAATATAACAATATAGTATATTGTCAGTAAATGTAAAGCTTAAGTGAAGTGCATTACTGCATATAGAAAACACATTTATTCCTTTTAGAAATAGGATAGTGAGGCGAGTTTGCTCGCCGTTCAAAAGTTATGATTGCCTCCCAATGCTCGAGGCCAACGTGCACTATTATCTTGATCATTTGAATCGGCTTACCACGGCTCGAAATTTCCCAAGCTCGGGTTTCGGCACTTGCAGAACAACAAAATGAACATAGGCATTCACCGGTGCAATCTTTTGGCAAGCATCGCAGTTATTAACCCCAAACTTTAAAAGGCTGGTGTTTGGAGAATGGTTCTGCTAATCAAGTGTAGGTGGCGCTACTAGAACAAAACAGATCACACGCCGAGAAGCAGTTAGCCGGAATAAAGGAAATAGGAAACAATTAGCTGTTATGAAGCAAATAAGCTACTCAAATAATTGCATTAATATATATATATCAGGGATTTAAAGCTGTTTTAATTTTGTTTGCATGAAAATGTGGTACTTTCTTTAATTTGGCAAAAAGACAACAGCTTATCTAGAAAGTAAGGAGCCATTTAAAATAAAGAACATCATTTCTGGAATATCACTTGTTTTCGTTATTCCGACTCTTATGACCTTATGTGGAACAGACAAGCCGATGTAAAAAAAATAAAATTAAGCTAAGAGAAAAAATTCCTTTTGATTGACGTAATTTGTTTTACAAAACGTTACAGATTTTGTAAAAAATTATATCGATTTTCTTACAAATTCTATCGAATACTTCTGTTGCATAAAGAAGAGATTTTTGCATTTATCCACCAGGAAATAGGAAAGAATTTTATCTCTCTTATTTCAACGTCAAGTTTTTTAACTTAATTTTACATTATCTTACAATTTTGTTCAACAAATTAATTTTGTAATAATTTTTTTCGTTACGAAACCTCTTTTATGAAACATGGAACATGAGCCTTTTGTGAGCAACAACTCAGCTATACTTCATTCCTTTCATCAGTATGTAATTTAATTGCAGATGGACAAGGAAATATTGCTCAGTGCTGACGTTAACATTCAACCCATAACCGAAACTGGAAACGTGGGTTTTCTACTCGTAGATAATCCCTCATGCTGCAGCTCTGATGATGTGAAATTGCTGAATTAATAATACATACATTTACTTTGTATATCATTCATTCACTCGACGGCACGCTTCATGTTCTCCGTACTGAGTTTATGAGACAAAGATGAACATGAATTTGACATAAAATTTTCGAAGTTCATTACCTGTTTATGATAAACATAATAGGAATATGCATACGTGATGTAATGAAAATATCCAATGCAGCAGAAAGAATCTTAATAGGAATTTCAACTGTGCTGATTTGATTATAATTGTAATTATTATAACAATCTACAATTTCTCACAAGCTTTAAACTGGATTAAATTTAAGACGACAATAAATTATGGACAGAAATACAAAATCCTTATCACTTTGAAATTTATCGCCAATTTTCAAGATTCAGAAGGATTACATGAATTCTCCGCAACAAAAACAACTGTAATATAACCGCAGACATGATACTGTTTTACGGTTTACTTAAATCTATTTTTAACTGTTCAGGCTAGAAAATAAAAGCGAAATTTTTTTATTGATGTCTAAGTAGTCTGTGACGTATACTATAGGATTAAATGAATTAAGTTTATATATTTGGGTTTTCGTTAATAAAATAATTTATAAATATTTAAAAATTTAACTAAATTAAAAGCAATTTTTTTCAGGAATTTTGAACATAATATAAAAGCTTTTTATTTTAATTAACTATTTAAATAATTATTTTATTTATCTTATGATTTAGGCTTTTCTGTACTTTAACTTTCGTCATCTTCTATCAAAATGCAAATCAAATACTTTTAAAGTTTGTCAGACAGAGAGTTTACAGAGTGCATAGTTTCAAAGTTTCCGAGACAGAGCGTTTGGCAGCATAGGGTAGCTGTTACTTTCCTTTGAATTTTTGCTGTTTGCGTTGGCTTGCTAGGAAAGATTTGTTTGCGGTGATTCTCCGCGATAAATTATTACAGGACGCCTCAGGCTTTGCTTATATAGCGACCTAAATTCACTCTATATTGAATTTACACTGAGAGGCTATTAATAAACTCACAATTTGGCAGAGTTCTATATCTGCTAATTTTCAGACCGTATAAGCGTTAAGTAGAGGTGGGTTACTTATATATTTTAAATATTTTTGTTTGGCTTTTACTTTGCTTGTGCTACTATTAGGTGAGAAGTCAGACAAGAAAAAAAAAATCTGATGTGTATACCACATGACTTCCTTTTATAGGCTATTAAATTATACACATCTGTTGCTGCATTTTTTTGAAACTTATTCCCTCGAATTTCATCAGAGATACATTTCTCATTCAATTAATTCAGTTTTCATTTCGTGGCAAGGTAAAAATACGTAAAAACTAATATTCGTTAAAAATTACAAACTAGAGAAAAAAATAAAATATCAAGCACAGTTAAAATTAGATTGTTTACACAAAAACAAGCAATTCGGCCAGCGGGCAAGAAGGCAGATTTTTTGGTGCACAAAACTGAAAGTTTAGGTTTGATCCCACTCGGCAAAATGACGTTGAAGTTGCAGAATCTGACTTAATTCACTATTCTACTGAGGTTCAAATGTAAACAAATGGAAGTTCTTTAGGCTTAACTCGCCATTTAATCTTTTAAATTGTTGGTAATTCACTAACTTTTAAACACAGATTAACTAAAAGCATAAAAACCACATAATTTAATCACTTTTAAAGGAGTAAAAGAAGCTAAGCTCACCAAGATAGGTAAAAAAGTGGATATATATATATCGGACTGCAAGGAAAAAGAGAGGTGCACAACTACATGTTATAGCAGTGCCATATACAAAATTTCAAAGTCCTACGACTATTCGCTTTTGAGTTATGCGAGATACGTACATACGTACAGATATCAAGAAAACATCTCTTGTGAATCCATTTTAAATCCATTTTACAACCCTTTTTGGCAAAAGCAGTCCTTTAGTCTGTCCGTACGTGCACCTACAGATGCCACGCAAAAACATTATTCAAATTCTTTCGAGAGCGATTGAAATGGATATTTTCGTTGGAATATGGATACCCGACATTTTTCGCGATTACAAAACTTCTTTTATGGCATAGAATGAAGTAAAAGTCGTCCGACACACTTTTACAGTTACTGAGTAGTTATTTGCTTCTTCGCATTTAATAAATTTTTATATATAGATCATACAGACTTTCTATATGAGATGATGCAACGTATAAGCGGAAGAAACGGAGACTTTGGTTTCAATGAAGTTTAAAACCTTCGTTTTCGTGATAAACTGTATTTCAGAGTAAATGATTTTTAACTTTAGTCAACTTCCGATTAACCGGAATAATAGCGCAGGAAGTGCTCACGGTTAGTCCGAGGATAATTAAAAAACACAGGAAATAGGAATATCCTTATCATAATTAATCCAGAAATACTATTAACAACTTACCTGTATTTTCAAGCAGTTGATCTGATAGGTCATTTCATAAGGTAAATTAAATTAGTGTTCAAAACAATAAGAGCGCATTGTAAAGAACAGAAGAATAAACATCAATAGAAATGAAGAAACTGAATTCTAATATGACATTAAAGAGTGTTAAAGAACAATGTTTGAAAGAGAACCTGAACAAGGTATTTGAAATCCAACTAGCGAAATAAAATTGCTTTCCCTTTCTTCCCATCCCCCTGGAGAATTTATTACCAGATATCATCTGTTATTAATAATTTTCTTTTCTTTTTTTTGCATTCGTTCTAGTTCCTGTGGTTTCACACTCAGGATTCATATTTAATAAATTTCCCATCACTATGCAACTAAGAAACGTAACGTTTTTTAGGCTAAAATGCCGCGACTAAGAAACTTCTAGACAACGCCTATTAAACCGCTTCCGGTTATCAGCCTTTGAGTATATCTTGTATTCCTGCTTTAACCGAAATCAGTAATGTTATTTTTTGCATTAAATTATGTAATTTGACTCATTGTTTTATCCGTTGATAAAGGTTTAGCCGAATATACCTAAATTTGAGAACTTTTCAGGTTTAAATAGTAGTGAACATGTATTGATATTTTCAAGTCTTTCAAATCAAAATTAAAATTGTTAGATACTGGTCTATTTTTTAATTTAATTCAATAACGTGATCAAAAGTATACAATAATCTTGAGAGATATTTTATATATCTTTTAAAAACAGGTTGTTATGAAGCAATGGAAATAATATATTTGACATTTTCATGATTTAAAAGTACGTTTAACAATTTGACCATCCTGTTGGTACGGTAGCAGAGGAGAAGATATCCGTAGCCTCTACAATGTGTTTCAATCCTGGAGAAGGCATGGATATTTAAATGTATACTGTCTTTGTGGCATGGAGACAATTAAAATACTGTCGAACACTTAACATATTTTCGAGAGGTATGGTGGCGAGTTGAAGACCCTCAGATCCATTCCCCGGGGATCCATTTTGTTCCTTGCGTATGTAATTCAGTCATTCCTGTGGTGCACTTTTCGGCAATCGGTGATGAGACCAATGGGTTTGGGCCACTGCCAACGAATATATTAAAGTGCAAGTATCCGGTAATTCGAAGCTACAACAAAATTTTATAATCACGCTTTAAAAAAAAACCCAATTTGCCAGATGTAAAGAAACTGGATATGAAAAAATTTTATTTGAAGAAAATACGTAAAAAAGTCCACAACCAAAACATTTACCAAATCACCATTAAAGTGAACTATTAAAGTGAAACGGAGAAACATAGCTATTCCTTTAAAACCATTTCAGGAAATTACATACACTCAATACAGTACTCATTGATACCAATTACAATAATCTTTGTTATTTAACGAGAAATGTCAGTTTGAGATAAAACTACTTACAGATGCTTTAATGAGATATTTTGGGTCACGAAACATGAAAATATATACTTACACTGATTGAAATGTAGAGTTATTTATCAAATTACAGATAATGAAACACACCATTTTCCAAGTCAATAAATAGAATAACAAGGTGTGTCTGACAAGTCAAATAAAGCTCCAGCAAGATTTATTCTGAAAGACAGTTTTTGTACCTAAAGGCAAAATTATAGTTGGGAAATGAGGCGCAAAACATAATCCTTGCTGTTATCGACCCAAAGGTTTAGAGTCAGTATTTAATTTTCAGATTTCTGCATAATATGGCAAAGATTAAATAAAGATTTTCAACTTTTCTATAACGTATCTATCGACACGGCGTTATTCAAAAGCATAGTCTTTTTTTATAGAAAAATTGATAGAGAAATTAAAATATGAAATCGTTCTTTTAGACAGTTTCCCACATTTTTTCTGAGTACGAGCCTCTTGGACGTAACATAGTTGGCTCGTTGAAAACATGTCTAAAATGATAAGCCGCGATATTCAAAAATCCGAATATGTCTAAAACTAATCTCCATGAATAAAGAAATATCTTATATATTATAACTTATGAAGAGCTATATTTATAACTTAAACTTAAGCAGAATTTATTAAGCATAATAAATATTGCATTTAATGATTTTTTGACTCTGAGTCTGTACATTATAATACACCGCAGTTTTTGATTGCTGTGAAGATCATATGTAAAGTAAGACACACCTAATTATTAGAAATGATTTAATGCATCTCAGCCGTATTTCTTAACAGCAAAACAATTAATTTACCATACATTCAGTACTAAACGCCAAATAAACAGACATACATTTTTAAATAGTGATGTTAGTTTCACTATCCCCTCTTCGCAGATCCCGAAATCCAATTTCTTTAAACAGAATGATCGAATTTTTTGGAATTCCGTCATGATCATTGAGTTCCATCTCGAGCAAAGTTTTAGTACTGAAGGCACTTCTACACAATTATTTCAAGAACATATTGTAAACTTTCAGAAAGCTTTAACGGCGCTTATAAAACGAAGCTCCAGTTTATTTACGGGATCTCTTATTCATTTATGCAGTGATGGAGTGGCAATCGCGGAGCCCAATTTAAAGTTCATTGTGGATTTTATCCTTCTTGTGTTAAACAGCTAGTCTCATTTTCGAAGATTTCTTTTACTTATGTTTTTTATGCCTCCATTAAATTTAACTATTTGATTACGGTTTTCTAGTATGTTAGTATTTTTTGTTTTAAAATTAAATCCCCGAAATGAACTTCGAGGATTTTCTTAGAGAAAATGTTTACCCTTCTCTGCTTAAGTTGGACTCCGCAGAATCATTTTATGTAATATTTTATTTACAAGCTATTACTACAATTTTTAAACTACGGAAAAATTTGTAAAGTATAACGTTTTACTATTTACGCAGCATGACTAAGTATGATTGCGTGAAAGCCTGCACAACATCTCGCTTAGCTCATGGAATCTCTGTTTTTTTGGAAGCATAATTTGTAGACTCTATTAGAAGACGAAGTAGCGAATACTCGTTATGTCTTTGAAGAACAGATACTGCAGAAGAAGGTTTTAAATAACTTTTTTATTTGAGCTAAATTTAACATAATGCACGCACTCGGTGCTCACAATTCACTACCATTTGTGGCTAAAATAAATTGAACAGAAAGTAAAACGTAAAATCATAATAAATTAGGATGGCTAGCGAATAGCTCCTTGGTTATCTAAACCGCTAAATCGGCTGCATACAGCAAAGCGGAGCCTAGAATATCAATATAATCTGAAAGGTGTCTAATTCGAACTAGATAGCTAATTCTAAATACGCAGCATAAACTCGGAACTAACTCCGCTACTACTCCTCACGATCTATTGAAAGGAAGCTTAAACACTGCTTCTGAACACACTTATATTTTGCGTCATTATAATTTACATTCTGGCAGGACTCAGAAATCAGAAACAACTGAACAAAAAATAATTGGTTAGGATAAAATAAGGTCTTTACAAGCTTTCGCTGTTTTGTTTTGTATCCCTTGAATAAGAGTCATAATTACGTCATTGCTACCTCGGTATCCTTAAAGAGCCGAAATAATCTTAGGTACGTAACGAATATCTGGCTTGCAACAAAGGAACCAAGCTGTCATACCACAAAAGCAAAAGTTCACATCGGCCAATGCGACCGATATTTAAATCCGTTCATGGTACGAAGGCAGACTCATCATCCAGCCGTTCTACAATAAAATTATTCATAAAATTACGGAAATCATATTTGACCAATACAGAATTAAGGGGTAAACAGTGTCTATTCAATCTTCATAGACGAGAACGTATTTGTAGAAGAAATCCATCAACTAACAGAAGATACTTATTGTATTAGTTAATTAATTAAGGCAAAACACTCGAAGGCTATCTACGTAAGTGCAAGAATGATTTCCTGAATCAAACTAAATTGTTTTCAGAAATTGTGTTAAAAGAAAACCAGGCCACATTGGAGTAAAATTCAGAAAATCATACTAATTTTAGACAAAATGCGATTATGGGAAATGTTTTACACTGATGTAGTACAGAAACAGGAAAATTTGAACATTATGGTGTTACCTATAAAAAGAGCATTCCCTGTAAAAACCAACTTAATTTTTATTAACAATAAACATGGATTAAATTTTTGCGAGTAATAGTAGGAATAATAGCTGCATTAAATAAGATTAATATTAATTTCCGCTTTCGTTTTCTTTCCCTGGATTAAGTACCTGAAATAGGAATATTTTAGGTTTAAAATCCTAATATATTAATATTTGATTGAATATTTTAGGATTTTTTAGGATTAAAATCCTAAAATATTCAATCAAATGAATGTTTTAAAATAATATTTAAATATCAGTTCTTATTTTGATTCAAGATTTCAGCGGCAATTTGTTGAACATTCAGTTTTGGCTTTACATGTTTAAAAGTTGTATAATATTTCTGCATTATATGCTGTTTTTAAGATACGCCTGAACTAAAACATCAAAATCACTTGAGCGCAGCGCCTTTAATAATATTTAATCACTGCTCGCTTGAAATTTATGCGCATCAACTGTGGCAGGTCACAGATCACTTTCTAATTACTACACTTTCATAATAAGATTCGTAGTAAGTATGCTCAGGATATTCCTGGTAATCAATTCGGTCTTCTGTAATATAATGCTGAGTTAACGAGACACATAATTAAGCGGATAAGATATCCCACGCCAAAATTACGTAATCACAGAGTTATTAAATTTTGAAACCAAATAAATTAAGCAGATATGAAAGTATTGATTTCCAAATATTGTATTTCATGACGCAATCATTGTATGCTAGCTTTACTGACATGTGCTAGAACTCTCTGAGCGTTATGACCGACTTTATCCGGTCATCAGAAGCTTTGCTACTTGGCATATATTAGCTCATAATTTAAGATATTTTGCTTTCTTACTTTCTTTAATAATGTAAATATCATCTTAATGAACGTAAGTTCATGAAAATGCAGACTAAAATGAGTAATTATACAAACTAAATTAATAAATGCCGTTTAAGTACCGGTCTTCCTGACGGATCTCAAAATCCTGCGCCGTTCAGAGAGTTAGATAATTGAAAAACTTCTTAAGTCTTAACTTCTGCCGTTGATATATTTAAACATACCTAATGACTTCTTGATTTTAAGAGTTTTCTCCGATAATCAGTACATGTGCTCACCGATCTAGTAAAATATCCGAAAGTATTATCATGATTTTGCGGTAATGTGCTTCCTTACAAAGGAGGGTGATAATATTGCGCCTCCGTTTTATTTTTTCCCATTCCTTGATAATAACGCGGCCCCCACTATACGTGGCCTTTTCGTTTGCATCCGTTTGCCGTAGATATGTATCTTGAATTCCAAAAATGATTTTAATGATGCAAATACACACGTCCTGATAATTTTAAATTTAAAAAATCGATTTTGTAATAACTATTAAATGCATTTTTTTACGGTGGTCCTTCTATCCTTATAGCTATTTTTAATAAACGTTTCTACATATTTTTAAAAATATAACATAAAAAGCGTGAGTTATATATCACCAAAATTACCGAGTTTAGAATTTTGAGTGTTAAAAACAATTTAACTTCTTTTCTTGATACGTTCGGTTAAAAACAAATAAGATTGATTCGAGGTTGATATTTCTTTTTCATTTACGGCCATTCAGTGATATTTCTTTGGGTTTTGTTAGAGTGCAGTATTCTTCAATATTTAGCTTTGTTCCATTTTGCACATTGAAAGCAACTTCATACAAGTAATTTAAAAGTTTTCAACTGCTAAATTATAGATTATAATATTTACATTTATAATATTGCTCTTTTATTATTTTAAGACCATAATCTACTGGTATAATACAAAAATTTCATTCGGTTTAAAAACATTTAAAATTTTTTATTTATTGAATTTATGTCACGAGACACCGCTTGTTTGAGCTGGTTATATACCACTGTAATATGTGAAGCCTACCACTGTTTCCTCAAACACTCATTCTAGAAGATTCTGTGAGTAAAATCTCCTTTCTTAACAAAAACGAAACATGTATTGATCAAACGTTTTCACGATCGTTTACAAATGAATGATCGTGGCTTAATCTGTTAACACAAGAAACGTTTTGATAAACTGATATTTTAGTTTAGTTACAAGGAGTTCGCTCTTCATTTTGCGTATGACACCTGAAGTTTTAGGTAAACAGAACCTCAAACTTTAAAATTAATTGCCTCATTCCAATATTGCTGTAAACAAATCAAACTTTTAGCTTTCATTTTTTATAACTAGTACAGATTTTTTTTAAACTATAAATATAGGTACGAGAGTTCCGTATAAAAATAACTTCAAAATTTCTTCTAAATTGATCTGATAATTTTTAAAATGCCAAGAGATGAATATTTGCCATATTTAAAATATTTTTATAATTTTAAATATATATCTTCGGCCAACAGTTGTTGTCAAAACAAAGGCTGCATAAGGACTTTTATGGAGACGATCATTCATGTAGTATGTTTCCATTTTATTACACATCTCTTTTGTTTTTATAATAAAATATTCTAATTTAAATTCTATAAAAGCAAATTAAAATTCAGATTTGTGTTTAAGAACGAATCAAGCATTTTTCACTTATTTGCATACGGTGGTTGGAATTCGCAGTAAGTGTACTAGCTCAAATAATATGGTCTCTTAACTACTAGTTAAATGTAGTAACTGCATAGTGCTAGAATAAGACAAAGTTAATTTGAGATTTAGATTTAAGAAGAATTCAGCTTTAAATAGAATGAAAATTACATTTTTCTCTTCTCGAAGAAAAGAGAATCTTGTCAGTCTTCTCCGAATTGTGTAGAAAATTTGAAAAATCATCGACGACAGTTTGAAGATGAACTTATTTATCTCTATGTGTGTGTAAAATAAAGCAGGTAAAAGCTTACCATAAGTTAAGTTTTAGAAATATGTCAAAAAACAAATAGAAAATAGAAAATTGAAAAATAAAAATCTCAAAGCTTTCAGATTTTACATAACGCCTAAAGGGCCTGTGATGGGACGCCTGTGTGATACCTTTATTTATTAAATATCATGTTCTTCGCACTTAAACCGTAAAATTCAGTTCAACGGCAGTATAGCAAAATAATTTTAAAATGAGCATGTCTTTAGAATTTCCGATGCACAGCCGCGTGCTTTGGAGATTATTTTTTTTTTGTACATTGTTGCCATTACTCGCTTTGAAATCGTTCAGTTTGTCAATCAAAATTCGTTAAAGGTTTACAAAATATGAAATAGATAATAAAACAAATTCCAAATTTTCGCTTCCAGATGCCCATATTCGGGTGGAAACGTACGTTATTCGAAATTTGGTAGCTATAGGAACCGTTGTTTTATCACAATGCAAGAAACATACATACATTTATGCAATCTCCTCATTGCTTAATTTCCTTAAATAAAATACAGGGCTCTAATATTTGGTGGCAACAATTTGAAAAGTGAACCGACATTTATTGTGAACCAACGCAAAATGCAAAGGGAAATTATTTGCCCTTCTGGGATAACGCTCTTTGGGCTAAAAAGACAACATGTTATTAGCTGAAGAGCAGATAAAATATATATCAATTAATATCTCAGGTAAATTAATTTATCGCTTTATAGCTATTAAAATGAATTCTTATAATATGTGAAGAAGAATATCTTTCCTAGAATTAATTATAATTATGTTCAGTTCACTAGAAACAACTTTAATCTCAATGAAGATTGTTTTTTTAGCAACAACGATAACAAAAACGCAATTTTTTATAAAAAACAACCGATTGTTGCCTTAAAAGAGCTATCCTAGAAAATGATCTCTGTATCTTGCTTTTCACAGATTTCCATAGCTGCAATAGCAAGGCAATTCGTCACAGAAGTCTTGGACAAAAATCCCTTCTTAATTAGCTTCCGAGTACGTTACGTTAAACAACACGCTGAACTTATACTCATCTAGGATAACCTTTATTTGTTTTCAGAATGCTAAAACTATTTTTGAGATCATTTAATTACTAAGGTATAATCTGTTAGACTATATCTGCCAATTTTATAAGAATTGACAATTTTATTGCCCTTTGTGGTGCCCCTTGGTCAGCGCTTCGGCGACGAGATGGCTAAAGAGCGGATGGGTATTGGCTATTCCTGTCCTACTGTATTCAGTTTCAAATGTTCGGTAATTTTAAACATCAGAACACCTAAATAACCATGGTACAGAAAGTGTTTAGTTTAAAAATGAACCCATTACAGAAATATAAAGGTTCATATTTATGAGATTTATCGCACTTATACGACAAGTAAAAATATTTCAATACATTTGTCCACATATTTCCACATATTTCCAGCAGCGTTAATAAGATTTCCTTATCTATCCTTTGGATCACTACACCTGTGTTCATTTTCAGCTGTTCAGAAATTCCTTTCCAAATACACTGGAAAATGTTCACGGCACTGAATATACATTGAATTAATATTGCAAAAGCAAATTACGTTTTTCGCTAATCCGTACGGTTAGTTCAAACATGCGACACATAATACGACCACGTTCAGCATGGGTCCGCAAAAGACACATGACACCTACTTCCATTTCCGAACATTTCATTCCTCTCTGCAGTAAAACGATTAATTAATTTTTACCGTATTAAATGACGACGTAATAATCGGAGAATCACTTCAACCGTAGAAGGCTCAAAATTATGTGCTCAATAGCACTTTTATAGAAATGATGATATTTGTATTTGGAACAGAGAATATTTGGCTTCACCAAAGGAATAATGGACCAGAGTTTTGTTTACAATTCTTCATCAGTTTTCAACAGATTTTAAAGTAACTTAATTTTTGACTGGGCATGATAATTTTAGGGCTGTTTAAAGCGATTTGGATTGCTTCAAGTGTTTTGTGCAGTTACGATAGCGGCGATGAAAATGTAAAGCAGATTATTCTTGATCGCGTTCATCATGTCCAGGAGAGGAAGCTACTTTAGGCAACTTGGAAGCACTTGGCCACCAAATTTTTCTGAACTTTTCCGTTCCAAAGAGACAATTTCTGCTTTTCGAAATTTCATTCTCAATTTAGATTATTGAGAATTTTATCACTTTTTTATTTATTTTACTTTTCCTTTACTTAATTAATTGTTTAAATTAATTGTCTTTTACTCATTAATTGTTTTTAACATTTCCCCCTATTTGCAGTGCTGTTATACATTTGTTTATTTATTTTGTTAACGCTTTAACTTACTTGTGTAAACCTCGTGGTATACTTGTGGAATACAAGGAATTGAAATTAGAGTTATGCCCCCCCCCAAGAAAAAGAGTCTCTTGTTTTACAGGGATCATCTCGAAAAAAGTGTCCATGGTTAACGGAAAATTACGGCTAAATCGAGGACGGGTTGAGAACACAGGAAAAAGAAAAATTCGCATTATAAGCACCATAAAAATACTACTTACAATTTACCAGAATTTACAAGCATTTTAATATGGGTAATATTTTCCTTTTGTTATTTAAATTAAATCCCTATTAAAAGCAGAAAGAACAATGTTTTTGCATACATTATTATTGTATTTCGAAAAACGTCATATGATGTACAATATTATAGCTGAACACTTGATTTATTTTTTATATGACTGAATAATTTAGTTTCAAATCCCGATTTAATAATGTTATATATTTTGGATTACATACAATTATTGTTGTGGATATAAAAGAACTAATTATCGTGACATCATCTGTTATTACTCATGTTGTCCCACGCATGTTTTATTTCTTTTCATGTATTCTGTAGGTAATTTTGTTTTACACTTATCATCTGTAATAGTATTTTTTCATTTTATAACAATAAAGAAACTTAATATTTCTTAAGACAGCACCCAGATAATCTGCAAGCCTGTTAATTGGCCTGCGATTAATGGGGACTGACTGTCCTCTTAAATGTGCGGTCCTGTATTAAACTAATTATTATTTACATTAATGTCCATATTAAAGAAAATAATTGATTAAGCGTGTAAAGTACAAATATAAATAAATATTAATTTCTCTTTTTTTCTGTATTTGATTTGGTCCTTCCCATTCTCAATTTTCTTTTACTTTCCTATTTAAATTTTAGACAACCTATCTCTTAACTTTTAAATCCTGGTATTTTTGAGTTCATCCATGACTGGTGTACTAAATCATCTTATAGGAGATCCAAATTAGGATTTCCTAATTCCTAGTCACTAATCTTACATGGAATGTCAATCCCGCTGCCGAAGACTTCCACAAAGATGAACTTTTAGACACCTTATCAACTCGATCTGTTAAGAAGTCTTTCGAAAATTATTCATGAGTGTAGCCATGCAATAATTTAAGTGTCAATATAAGCGTTATCTACTGCTTTTACTTGGAAAAGAACATGAAGCAGAAAATTAAGCATTAAAGTTTCCCGTGTGGTATGTTAGTTGTGGTAACATTGTGGAAAATTTCATACGATAATATCCCTTGAAAAAAATATAACGTCGTGTGTCTCTAAACATAAACCATCCGTTAAATCTACTGAAAATAATTTTGACATAAATTTTCTCCAAACTGCTATTAATCCAGACTCTAGAAGAATTTATGACAGCGTATATTTTTGGATTCTAAGCAACTATAAAATAAAAGACGTAAATTAAGAATTAGAGTTTTGTTGGCAAACATTTCGGTGAAGGTGGTTGAAGTTTACCGAACTTTATTATAGTTACAAATTAAGTCTTATGCGTAGTTGTAGTCATCGGTGTAAAGAAACCATTTTAAAATTTTTGAATGGGGATGAATTAAAGGTTTATTGCTAAAACGCATTCGCTGCAAATTGCTTTCAACAGCTTTAGGAACTGATAAAGGATAACATAATATATCCGGAAATGTTTCCCATATTTTAGGTCTTTGATAATGTTTTAACGCTGGTTGCGTAAATATAATGCATTTTAATTTGTGTAATGAGGAATATTTAAAAGACATTCACAAAAGTAATGAGACTGCAAATGAAAAGGAGTTACTAAATGTGGAGCAAATCTTAGATTTTATTGAATCCGAATCCTGAAATTTTTCGTTTTTCAAATTTGGAATCTCTCGAATCAAAATAATATTAAAAAATTAAAAATCGTTTTCTTAATATTCATCGTCTTAAACTGAAGCAAAATCTGAAACTTGCATTTAATGGAAGATAAGAATGCTGGCTTTAAAAATATGCTTGTATTAAATACAAAATACGAATCAGATTTAGTAAATGTATTCAAATTTTTTAATCTTGAGTCTAATTTCTTCAATAAAATTTAAATAAGTATTTGAGTAATAATTCAGATTCCATACTTGAAATGTTATTCCATACTTGGAGTTGTTAAATGCAGGTCAACTGAAACTGCAGCAATAGCTCCCTTTTTTAAATGATTGTTGCTGCTAGCCATCAATAAGACTAACAGATACTGATTTAGAATGCAAAGCTGGAGTTTTGGTTAGGATTCAAATGACAGAAAAGCTCTAAGATTCACGTTTTCGAATCTTTTTACGATATGTGGGAATTTTAGTTTTCGAATGTCTCATTCCTATAGAATTTAATGAGGATTTACACAAGAGCATTGTGCTTAAGAAGAGCAGAGTTTTAAAATCGTAAGAAAGAGTATAAAATGATTATATTTATTTGCAGCAGTTATAATAACAAATAATATCTTTAATTGCATTTTAAGTGAAAAGAGGACCCGTTCAAACAATGTACATTTACATGCGTTCTTGCTTTAACATTTTCCCCCTGAAAATAAAAATTGCTCTCCCAGATGCAAGGAAGATTTTAGCTCTGAAGCCAATGGAGAGAGCCCTGTGTCGGCGTTTATTTATGAGAAAGTATTTGAAAGGTTTATTAACATAAAAATTGTCGTTAGTGACAAATCTCGTTCAGGAAGATCGAACATTTTTGAGTGCAGAAACTTCCTTATAAACAACCGGCTTGAAAACTGGAGGATTTGGGAATAAACATATGTGCTTTCTTACTTTTAGTTATGCAAATGTATTTAGAAATTGAACAGATCTTACAGGCAGTTAATACCTATTCTTCGAATAAATGCTTTGATTTATTATAATCTGATTACATATCTTTAATAAACACAGAAAAAAAATAATTTGGAAATGCAAAACAATTGTAGTTATATTTATTGAGTGTATTATATTTCTTATAAATATTCATTCTGTAAAATAATATAAAATAATAGCGCTTCTTCTTCTTCCTGTAATACTGTATCGCATGATAAAAAGATTTCGTATAAAAATCATTTCTACCTGAAAGTGTTAAACTATACATATTAATATTTAAAAGCAATATATATTTTGTGCGATTCAAATAAAATAATACTTATAAACACATACTAATTATTAAAGCAAGTGATTTCGTTAAAATAAGAATTTAATGCTTAATTTTTAATGATAATTTAACTGGCTTATGCAATTTTATCTTAAATTTCGTTTCTGAGAAAGGACGCGTCGATCCTCTCTTACTGAGGCTCATCGCAATCATGTCAAAATTTCTCCTTTGTTTTTAGTTGAATCTTCTTCGCCCCATTAAGTGCACCATGTTAGTTAAGGCTTAAAATTATGAAGAAATGTCGTTCCCAAATGAAGAACTATCGTGCCAAATTCATGTGGTTACAGATTATCATATAACACGCTTTATTTACTTCGGTCGCCACTTGGAGAGCTATGTGAAATTTTTTTGAAGCCGTGAAATATAATCAATCAGTGACTCCTTTGCTGGGATGGACCTTTTGGTTGCCAGCCGCACGTGTTTCCACTTACACCACGAAGACCAGTCGTAAGGAAACAGAAAATCCTTTACAGTTTCTTCCAATACTGTAAGACCGTACTTCCTCGTACATATTTTCTCCTTGGTTTTTAACGTCAGGTTCCGAAAAAAATGCGTAATTTTTCCTTTCTTCAAGGCGTTCAAAGAACGAGTTCTCTAAAATGGATTCGTTCACACAGTAATTGCCTCCTTCTTACTAACAAAGGCCAACTCTCGCAAACTACCTACTACGGTCACGAAAAACCTTTCTCTTCTGATTGTTAATTTTGATGCCAGCCTAATACAAGAACAGATCCATCACAGCGAAGCAAACACGAACTGTCGTTCAATCTAAGATTTCGCTGAATCAATTGAGCATTCACGTTCTCTGATTATTTACGGATGATTTGAGGCTTAAGGAGTAACAAAACAACAATAGAACGGCAAGATTCACATTACATGGAAGCAAAAATGAAGGTATCTTCTTAGTTACATTAATGATAATATTGTAACTAATAAGATGTAACTAATAATAAGATTGCAAGAATGTTGATAGTGTAACTAACTATGCGTTCTTATTGGAATATATGTTTCGTTTGATGAAATAATATTGTGATAGTTACTTGAAGTTTATTATGATTACTTTTCATTTGATATGTTCTTACGTCTTTCGGAAATTAAATTATTCCCATATTCTTCTCCACTCGGTGTTCGAACAGTAAAACTAGCAAAAAAGGGGGGGAAATATGCGAGAAAATGATGTAGTTTTTTAGGTCATTTCTAAACCATTCAAACGGGTTTATGGATAAAAGATCTTGATGGTCCAGTTGAAGTGCGAAATGCATTCTTTTCCATCCATGAAGTTTTGAGAGCTTCGAATCGCCGGTCATTTTTCATCATCAATTACTAAACGTTAAAAAAAGAACTCTTTTACGTGAATGGAAAGCAATGCAGTTGCTTGGAGGAAATGGAAAGCAATGCAATGCAGTTAAGAGATCTAGCATTCTCTTAGAGTAACACCAGTAAGTTCATGCAGAACCTATCTGCCAAACTTAGACACAATTGCAGGATTAAATTAACGGTTGATGACAATGAACTCTTCTCCTAGCTTTTCAGCACGAGAATTTCTTCCAATTGCAGTTTTTAGTACATCATTATCACAAAAGATAGAAGCCCATAACTAACTGCTGGCATCTTTCTAGCTAAAGTCAACTTGTCGAAATTTACAAAACCATTGTTAGCAGTTGCCAAGATTTAGAATACCTTTATCGTACATTTAATTTGTTAAAAAATTAAATTTTGTAAGTTAATTTGTTAAATTTATTGCAGCATTTGCCACACTACCATCTATTTTGTATTCGTAAAGCATGTTGATGAACATTTAGGTTACCGCTATTTTCATGAGAAGCTATTAAAACAACAAATTAAGACCCGTGTGCTTTCAATCCAGAATCTAACTGAAGATAATGTATTTACTTGTTATACATCAGATACATCACTTGTTTAATAATATTAGACAATATAGATTGAAATAGCATTCCTTATAACAAGTATTGGTGGTACTAAGGTAAGAAGGCAACAAGAACCAGTGTAATATTCGTAAATTTATTGGACTAATTTCGAGAGTTTAATTGTAAGAATCTTCATCTTCAGCTGCTTCAACTTGTTACTTCAGCATTTCTGCAGCTGCCATCATGTTAAGAATAGCCATAAGAGTCAAGTTCTAGACGCTTCTCATTATTTGTTTACCTAATCTTTATAATGATTAACTTCTTTTTTCATCTTTTATCTAGCCATTAAATGAAAATTGTATTTCCGCTCGGGTTCAGATTCCGGCGAAAGGTTGCTTAATTGAGGTCTTCATTAAGCTTCATAAATACATGCATTTTCCTTAGAACATCCTCCACGAAGGTATTTTTTCTGTCAAGGAAATACACCTCGCGTGCTTTGCCTTGTCAGTTAACTAATTAGATAGGCATCACGTATACTTTTATTTGCGTTACAATTTTTATTTTTATTTATAGGGGATAAGCTAATTGAATTAAGTTTCATTGCAGTTAGTAAATATTGTGAAGTATTAAGAATAAGATTTTATCGTTTTATTTATTAATTATTTTATTTCGATATTTCTAATAGATATTCATTTTTATTTCAATTAAATCATTTATTTAAAATCTTGTTTTTTCCTAATCTCGACTTTTTTACGTAACATTGTATTCCAAATATCCTCAGGTGTCAGAGAAAACAGAATTCGCTACGAATAATTTGTGGGAACAGGAGGTAATGAAGGCACAATAATGCCTTAACGAGATGAAATAAGGCAGTATTTTCCCAAAATAAAATGAAATAAAATAAGCAATTTAAATCATTAAAACTTATTTCTGGCATGATTTGGTTTTTAATATACTTCGAGTGAAGTTTTCTTTAATCCGTAATCATCTTTTTTACCATATGATAAATTGCCTTCTTTTCCACTATTGCTGGCTAGTGAATGTTTTAATTGATTAGAGATGAACTGTAAAGATTTAGCCGCTTGAGGTTTTCGTTCTCGCAATTCTTTGTCAAAATTTTTTATTGTGGAAAGATTTTGCAATTTGGAAATTTGAATCAGCAAAACCAAATTATTATTTTCTGTCAAAGAAAAATTCCTAAAAATTGTTTAGACTAAACAGACATTTTACCTATTTCAAGAATTTCTATTGGAATGCTATTTTTATGAAGCACTTTAAAACAACGAACATTACAATATTTCGTTTTTAATACTGGTGAGTGAATATGGGTTCGTAATGGATAGAATGCACACAAGATCTATGATAGCTTGATTGTTTTCCCAAAAGAATCACTTTACAATTCTAGAACTTTCCACAAAAGTACTTATACAACTCTTCTCACTACGGCAGAACACAAACAGTAGTTAATATTTCAAACTATTACTATGATAGTTAAACACAATGCAATGAAAAGAGAATCTCAAGAGCGAAGCTCGCACGGAGATCTCTCAATACTCTGAACTGAAAAACTGACAACTGATGCTCTCTCCGGGCTGATACAGATTTATCTTGGCAGCCGAAAAATTTCCAGTATGTTCAATTTCTCGAAATTGCAGGAAGGCATACACAGTTACTTAGGACTTTGTTTGCGCCATCGACGGAACAGCTGGCCCACTGGGTTAGGTGCTTTTCAGCCTATTGGATCCCGTCGATAGAATTAAAAATAAATAAATAAATAAATATAAATAAAGAACTTAGAACTGTGTTGCCCGAGAATTGTTTACATTTAGAGCTAAGTGCTGTGTCCTCCGGAATTTGGCCACGCTAAACGAGGAACATTTTTTTCACTATTATGATACATATTAGGCATACAGATATGTTAAGGATATGGTATAGACGTCGGTACAGATGTAAAGATGAACAAATACATTACAAATTGTGAAACCCATTAAACCAGTTCCGGAATAATCATAGTATTAAACATAGAACAAAACAAAAGAAAAAAGACATTTATTAAATTAATACATGTACATAGCGGGCTGCTGACGGCACGGTGTCCAAGGAAAGAAAATACTCCAGGTGTCTGCAGTGCTTTTAACAATGGTAGTGCAGTCCTAATGAGGCTGAGCGCATATTTATTCTTAATTGTGTTCTTGAACCATGACGACATAGATTGCAGGTGGTCTTTTTGAATGTGAATTTACTGTGTGAGGGCAATCATACACATAGTGTTCTGGGTCACCAGTACTGCCACAGATACATTGGTCGCTGTCTTTTAGGCGAAATCTGTTAAGATAGGACATATATGGGTCATGCTCTTTCAGATACTGTGTGAGGTGCAAAGAGCTGCTATTTAAATTCTGGGTCACTTTTGGTTGAAAATTATACTGCCTGTGGTGCTCGAATCGCAGTACTTTTGCCATTGTGTCATTAGTTCACAATTTAGAGTTGTTTTCAGATATGAGTGTGGAAGGAGCACACTGATGCTACTCA
This sequence comes from Stegodyphus mimosarum, assembly GCA_000611955.2. Lineage (NCBI taxonomy): Eukaryota > Metazoa > Arthropoda > Arachnida > Araneae > Eresidae > Stegodyphus > Stegodyphus mimosarum. Next base: position 38,776 of record KK112784.1, on the reverse strand, counting down.
CATGGGGTTCATTAGCTGTTCCTTTCGCAAGCCGATCTGCTGCTTCATTTCCTTTAATCCCCGTATGGGCTGGAATCCACTGAAGCTTGGGCCTCAGGCTTGCAGGAATCGAAATTAATAGTTTTTGTATGTCTCTGACTATCGAATGTCTACTGCGGCCGCCATGGATGACCTTCAAGCTTGACATTGTAGTCTGTGTAAATTAATTTATACTTTTCGTTGGTAGCAGTAAAGCCCAGAGCTGCGTTTAGAGCTGTCGGTTCTGCTTGAAATACTGAATTACTGGGATGAAGCTTCTTAGACCAGGAATGGATTATGAGGTCACTCTCCATTGCACACCAGTGACTGCCAGTCCTGAGTTCTCCTTTGGAGCCATCAGTATAGACGGCTGAGGATTGTAATGCACGTGGTGGATTACAGCTTGCTTCTATATCGAAGTCTGCAGAGTGGCAAGGAGAGTGGACAATGTGATTATCGTAGTCCGAGCATACATAAGACTTACTCCAAATTGAAACGTCTTATTTTAGTCTGATTGCTCTCACCGCAGCACTCTCCCTCTGTACTACCAAGAGCAGGGTTGGAAGACCTGCCAAGGCATTTAATGTAGTTGTTAGAGAGGAATAAATCCTCTACAAATGCCCAGATGAAATGGTCTTTGCGCCGAGTTCAATGCTTGTTGCATGTTAATCGTGACACTGATGCCCCGTATGGAAACGCCATGAAGTGCTATGCACTCAGCGACGGTGGCATACCATACCTTCAGCATCTGCGAGGAGAATCCCCAGCTAGGAGCAGCTGTTCTCCGCATTGTGTTAGACAGTTTATGCAGCCTTTCTTTAAGATCCTTGATGTGAGAGAGCCAGGAGAATCATTCGTCTATAATCACACCCAAGTAGCGGAAATGTCCCACGAATTGTATATTTCTGCCATGGAGGTTTACGCACGGTGTACGCTCGTGCCTTTGTCATGGTCATTCCTTTTGTTTTTGCTCTTGAAATTGTGAGCTTATGTTCACTGGCCCAGTGGACTATTTTGTCTAACGCTTTTTGGGAATTTACCTCGTAACTTTTACGGCTGTGTCCGTTTGAAATAAGCAAAACGTCGTCAGCATACGCTATTATTTCTGATGTTTCATCATCATCAAACAGGTTGAGCAGGGTGTCTGCTAGTAGGTTCCACAGAAGTGGACCTAGGCAGGACCCTTGCGGGCAACCTTTCGTCACCTTTTGCATACGGATGCCTCCGTCCGTTGTAGCTTGAATTCTTCTTTCACTCAGATAGCTGTAGATCAAATCAAATAAAGTTTGGGAACAATTGGTATCTTTGAGACATTTCAAAACATCATGCCAACGAAATGGAAGGCACCTTGAATGTCTATGCTGATGACAACAGTATGCAGTTTATTCTGTTTGTTTCTAAGTCTGCGCTCCGTAGGTGGTTCAGTGCGTGACCCACTGACTCTCCTGCTATAAAGCCATATTGCCTAGCATTTATGAGTTTATTAGCATGAACGTAAAAATTCAGTCTTTGAAGTACTATTCTTTCGACGATTTTTCCCATGGCTGGGAACAGGCAGGTGGGCCTGTTAGAGGCAACCTCATTTGGATCTTTATTTCCCTTTAGGAAGATGACAATTTCTGCTGTTTTATGCCCTCTGGAAAGTGGCGAATTCTCTAGCACGCCTGTAAATAGGAGAAAAGTATTGCCGGATACGTGTTATGCATTGCTCTAAGAATGCCGTTATCAAGCCCATCCGGAAGTGGGGCTTTACTCGGATTGAGCTTTTTGATCACGTTATTCAGTTCCTTTCTTGTTGGAGAGGCTCAGAATCAGCAATGAACGAAATACAATACTGTTCAATACTAGTTCGTATTTTCTTCTGCGCTGTTGTGTCTTTATGGGGATCATCACGCTGGAAAATCGTTTCAGTATATGTGTCACAATCTGGGAACTAGTGTTAGCATTCTGACAGATTGACGTAGTTAGACTGGTAGGTTTGACGACCTTATCATGAGGAACTGTGAGTAATGTACCAAATTTTTCAGTTACGCTCGAACAATATTTATGCTAACATTTCAGTTTAGTCTTTGAAATCTTCCGCTTGTAAGCTGCGCAGTTTTTCCTGAATATCATTCCCAATGCCTCTCTTTCATTTGGATCGCGGCAACATTGAAAACAGCGCCTAAGGAAGCGAACTCGGCTCCTTTCGGCAGCTAACATGGAATTTCACCATGGAGATTTATTTGGGGCAGAGTGACTTCGCCGTTTAAGTACTTTATCAGAGACCAAATGCAATACGTCTATTATCATATTGTATGCCGTATCGAGCTCTTCTTTATCTCTTACATTATCAAAGGCTGACACTAAATGAGAAACATGGGGCGTCAAGATGCTGCCAAATTTCTTGGAAGTTATATATTTCGTTTCCAGCTATTTTTAACTGCGTATTGGTGTTTTAAGTCAATATCAAATCCAATAAATCGATGGTCACTTAATGATTTGCAATCACTCCAGACATTCCAGTTGTTTGTTCTTGATAGAGGTAGGACTAAAATGGTGTAAAATCGTCTCATCTTGAAGATATTTGGCAATTTCTCGCCCAATTTGGCGACAAAAATTAGTCGCAATAATTATCGCCAGCATGTTACGGCATTTCATGTTACATTATACAAGAGGTATACGATTTAAGTACAATGTCACTAAAACTTCTTACATATATATAAAAAATTCGTAATAATATTTCAAAATAGCCTCAAGATTTAAAAAATACATTATGAGTTATTTAGCACTTCGCAGCGTAATGCAACATAATTTAGAAAAGATATAAACAACTCCAGATTAAAGAGGATAAAGTCAAGTTGATATCCACGGTCATACAAAAATTACTGTTAACACAAGGGTAATTAACATATCACAGGAAACAGAAATAACACATATTATAATTAGCAGAAAAAATATTGTTGACATTTTACCTAGAATTTCAAACAGTTTAATCTAGAAAATGCATTCATTGGATTATGCAAATTAAATCAGCATTTGAAAAGAAGAAAGACATACTGAAAGTAAACGAAGAATAAACATCATTAGATATGGAGAAACTACGGGTAAGCTATAAATTGCATTGAAGAAGGTAATTTACGAAAGACGTCCAACAATGTCTTCAATTTAAACTCGGAGGAAAGCAGCAGTGAGAACTTTATAATTTTTTCGAAGTCATGTTAAGATTAAATTACGTACTGTTTTAGAGAAAAAATAAATTACCAGGTACAAATATGACGTCATTTGTTACCACCGCTGTTAGGCCCATGCATTTTGATTTTGATTTTGGCTTTATCGTTTAGAGCTTTGTTTTAAAATTGCTTGGATAGTCAAAGAAAATTGTTTGGATAGTCAATGAAAATTACTTTATAAAATCATTCATTTAAAATATATTTTAAAAAATAATTGCATAAATCGATATTAGTAAAAGAAATAAAGCATTTGGGATTAATATTTAAATTATTTCTTTGTAATTCATGATTCAGTTAAAAACATTAATTAAAAATCAATGTTTCCTAGACTTGATCATGAGCTGTAATTTGATATATTATAGCATTGCGTTTCATGAACACCTTTCTCAGATTCAGCGAAATATTTATGAATATCTCTGAGGGAAGAGACAGATTCGTATTTACGTTACATGTGTGTGGAACTATGAAACCGTATGTAATCAGCCATTTCAAAAGCCAAAACGAGAATAAGCATGTAAATGATTAGCGTTTCAGATGTTCAACTACTCTGTTGATACTAGCTGGGTAGAAGCTAGTCACTAGAATAAAGTTCAAGATTAGCAGCACAATCGTTGTAATCACTAGTCTGACGTACAAATTTACTATCAAGTGTGCGAGATAACCACGAGAGTGCTCTATTTTAAAAAGTTATTCCCCGGACCATAACTTCTGTTGTAGGCCGAATGTACCTACATCGCAGACAGGTTGATTCTAAATGGTCACTTGGCCTCCTTCTATTCAACAAACGGCCATCACTAACAACAAGACAGAAAGAGGTGTCATCAGATAACACAACAAATCTCCACTCCTCCCTTCAGTGAGCTCTAATTGGACACCATTGGAATGCGGATAGCAATGATTTGGAGTTATTGGCATGGCGGACATGGCACCTCTGAATAACAGCTAGTCCTCAAGTAATCGAATTATTATCGATGTCTCACACAGATGCGCCCCAGACATGCGCCGAATACGGTGATCTTCCCTTTGAGTGCTGGGGCGTGTAAGGCCGAACTGTGGCGTTCCCGAAGTAGTCCGTCTCGTGACCAATCCTGCCATTGCATATACAGTGATCATGAAGCGGTGTTCTCTAGCATATACAGTGGTATACGCAGTGGATACATCCCTACCAAGTGTTTCTGACATATCACAGAAAGAAAATCCGCTTTCACGTAGTCCTTTTACCCGCCTCCTTAAAACTAGTGAGCTGCAAACACTGCCTTATTTGTTTCCTTTAAGGCATTTTTGACAGAAATCTCGTTCATAACCCCCAGTCCGGGAGATGAAGAGAGCGCAAAATGTTTATATTCTGTGTTTGAAGATTTGCTTGTTTATAGTTACACTACTAGCTCCACACTTTTCGTCTAGCACAAAATTTGAAATAGACGTCTTATTTCAAATATGAAAACAAGCCTCCCAAATTTCGTTTTTCCTAGTAAATATCATTTTTTGGTGTTTAGAAAGACCTCCACGAAGGCATCCCCCCCGTTAGGCAGACACCCATTGAATGCTTTACCGTAATCAAATTAACGAAACCAACCTTTTTGGTGTTGGAATTTCACTTTCAATCTCTGTAGAAATATGTAGTGTATTTCGGCCACGTTTGGAAGCTTTACAAAAACTGCATAGATTTTGAACTGTTCGCGTTTTGTCGTGTTGCATATCAAAATGGCATTATACAAAATAAACGGCCTGTAAACTAAAAAGCGGAGACCATGTGCCATAGATGATAGAGGGAACAGCGGCTGTTGTACTCTGTGCTCTTCGATTTACCTGTCACAGTACACTAACTTATAGCTGATATGAAACTCGTGACTATTGGAGTTTTTTCCAAGACGATGATGTAGCCGGCAATGCTGAGTATGGGGCTCAGCAGCAGATGGATGGTTACACCACCTTTACTGATGATGTCTACCGGAAGGAGAGACTGGGACTTGTACTACAGTATCATAAAGAGACTTCCACTTATTTTCCGTTCTGCTGGGCAGATTGACGAAGTTCAACGTGTGTTTTTCACGTCTGGAAAGTGCGACTTAGGATGTATGTTAGATTTATATACAGCATTATACTAGCTTGCGACTTTAGACAAAAATTCCTATATTTCCTGTAATAAGTTGCCATTTTTCTGTATATTTAAATTTTGCTACTCAAGCTATGCCAAGTGCCAAGTTTTGTAAAAATCGCAGCAACAAATTTTTTAAATTAGCAGTCAAAGTTTTAACCCCGCAGTGTTAACTGAATTTGCCATATATATAATAATACCTACTTTTAAATTAAACTTACTTAATTTCTTCTTTCATAGTTTTAATTTAGGTTAAATCCATATAATATTCATGTATTTTTAAATAAATTATTTGAAAAACTTATAAAATATTCGAAAATAACTCTGGATTTTAAACTATAAAATTTTTACTATCGTCTTACATTAGGTGTAGTTTTAGCCATACCTACAATAATTTAGAGCCTTTTATTCAAACTTTCCGAAAATATACGTGAATTAACACAAGCGCTATAATTGTTGTTGTTATAAGCACAGTTGTTATAAGCGATAATAACGCGAAATGTGGTTTACATACCTTATTACAATTTTTAATGAATTGCAACAGTTATTTTGAACATTAAAGTTTAAAACATATAGAATTTATTTATTCTCATTTTTAGAAATAATGTATAAAATGTATTTATTAATAATACATGAAAAGTAATTTTTGAAATTTATGGGGAATACTAATCAAAAGTTTAAGGAACTTTTTTTTCTTACATAAGAGCAAATTTGTATCTTTGCCATTTGATCGTGTTCTATTTTACTTCAATTCATTTTATATGCAAATTCAGATTTACGTATCATTTATGTAATTAGTACTTCTGAATACGTCAAAAAATACGCCAAAAATATTATAAATAAAAAATACTATCTCCTAGGACATAAACGTTAAATAGCGGCAAATTTTATTAGAGTACAACACTGTCATCTTAGTTCTTTCAAAGGCAACAGATAAAAATGTTTCTGAAAGCGTTCTACGTCTAAAGGTATTTCGTGGTTTTAAATGAATAATACATTTATTAAGAAACTGTTCTTTATATTTGAAAGAATCTCTAAAATATTATCTTCAAAGACCACCTTTTTTCAAAGCTAAATATATTTTTATGTAAACATTAGATTAATAACATTTTTAAAAGTTAAACTGTTATTTTTCAAGATCTGAATTCTAATCATTAGTTTCATAATAAATTAGCCGCTACGCTGCCAGCCTTTGTCTGACTTTTAAATGTACCGGAAAAATGCCTAAAGGGAACACCAAACATTAAATTTAAAAAACTGCACAGAATTTTACTCTATAGAACATCTTTATATAAAAAATGCGTTACATAAAAAAAACCTTACAATGAAATAAGCAATATCTCTTAATACAAATATTAATTATCCTAATAAATAAATTAACCAACTTCCTGTTGCCTTCATCCGACGAACGTCCAGTATCCAAGAGAAACATTAAAAACTGCACAGAATTATCGCTCTCATTTTTCCGAGTGGCAACAGTACTGATATCAGCAACAATGGCTGGGGGCCATTGTTGCTGACATAATGAGAGAGAATTATCAATTTGATGCGATTTCATCACAAAAACTTTAAAAAAAAAAAAAAAGACTGAAAGGTTTCAGGTTTTAAATTACGTCCAAAGGAACGTTTTTTTAACATTTTGTATGTTACCTTAATTTATTAAGTATCATGTTCTTCGCACTTAAACCATAAAATTCAGTTAAAGAACAATATCGCAAAATAATTTTAAACTGAGCATATCTTAAGAATTTCCTATATATACACAGTCTCACGCGCTGGAGATTAAAATGGTTTTTCTGTACAACGTTGCCCTTGCTTGCTTTGAAATCCTTGAGTTTGTTAATCAAAAATTCGTTAAAGGTTTACAAAATATGAAATCGATCATAAAAACAAATTCCAAATTTGGGCATTCAGATGCCCATATTCGCAGCAGGATTACGTCATGCAAAATTCGATGGCGCTAGGTATCGTCGTTTTATCACAATGCGAGAAATATGCATATATTTATGCACATTCTTCATTATTTTATTTCTTTAATATAATACAGGGCTGCCATATTTGGTGGCAACAGTTTGAAATGTGAATCGACATTTAATGTATCCGACGCAAAACGAAAACAATAGTCCTTCAGGGACAAAGCACTTTTGGACTAATAAATAAAACTCATTCGAATTTTGAAAAACTTGCCTCGAAGTGCACTGGCTTTTGTCTAGGTACACATATGTACCAAATTTCGTAGCCCTAGGTCTTTTAGTTAGGCGCAGCACAAACGAAAGACACACACAGACAGGCTCTTCCTTTTATTAGAAGTAGAGATGATTATTGTTACATTTATTTTCACATTACGATTATTTCTGTTACATTCATTCTTCATCTTGTTAAATAATTTCAAATAATTTTGAAAGTTGTCCTTCTCTGTGGATATATTGATAGTTTTTTATGAATTAAGATTTAAAAACTTGCAAACACAAAAATGACTAATTATTGATTGTGTGCGTTTAACTAATTCCAGTTACTAGTTATGTGTATTTAACTAACGTACGGCGATATAAGTTCAGAAAAAGAAAATTGACAAATCAACCACTGGCGCTGTATCTATAATAATTTTCCCGATTATGTCTACATTGGTTTTTGCTGAGTTTCTGGAACTTTTTTTTTTCAAACTAGAAATCTGCGTTTAGAAGTCGGCTATATATTAGGCTATTTGTTAATTAAAATATGACAAAGCACATGAAGGATATCCATGTAAGGGGAGCAATGCCTTCATGGAAAACTTTGCTAAGGGACATGAAAAATCACGAAAACAAAGCAACCAGTCCTTTCGCATGGGCTAGACTTTCGGACAAGTATTCCACAGTATTTAACCGCTCGGTAACTGGTGAGACTGCTTAAATTAAGAACCAGGTTATTAGATTCTAATTTACTATTTGGAAATATTTAAGTTATTATTATATTCTGAGGTATAGAAGCAAGGTTTTTTTTTAAATGTTAATCAAAGCTAAAGATGGGATTCTTATCTCCCTGCGTTATACATCATGGAAAGATTAAACAGGTGTTTAGGTTAAGTGACATTAGGTTTATTTTACAAGTTGAGGTGTCAAAACAACACTGCAATTTAAAATACTTAGCTGAGTAGCCGACTTAAATAGCTGCGAACTAAGCCGACAATTTTTAATATTAACGTTATTCAGTCTGAAACGTTATTTCAAATGCGTTGTTATGAATGGTAATGTATCTTCTCATCGGTAATTAACTACTTCGCAGCGTTGCATTATTCTCTAAAAATAAGTATGCGTACTCAGTCATCCTGCGTGTTCTCCAGATTTGTCTTCTTGCGATTATTTTCACTTCTCCAAAGCTAAAGTGACTCTCCATATGAAAATGGTTTTCCTAATATGAAAGAGATACAAAAAAGAGACATTTTACTGTTAGAGCCATATCAAAAACACACCTCTATAAGCTTTCTTTACTTACCTGTTGTATTTCTATTAAGACGCGAAGCTGCATGAATTTAAACTCTGCAACATTTCTGTTTTTTTTAATACTAGTCTGATTACCTAATTGATAAACTGTGGATACGCTTAAACTTTGATTACTGGAATTTCAGTTAGTCGAACGTTTTTACGGAATGAATATCAGATCCAAAATTGCTAAGTTAGGGAAAAAGTGAATATTGAAATATACTATTTGAAATTGATACAAAGTCGATTTTTTCATATGTGTCTATTGTTCCTTCGATTTTGGCTTATTGAAATTTGACAATATCTGGATTGATTCTCCGCCTTTTTGGAAAAAAGCGAAAATCTTACGCATGATATACCTAAATCGTAGCTAGCAGTTTCAAACTAAAAATTTAAGAATATAAACTAAGAGTTTGATGTTATTGGTTATATCTCATCATTAGTAAAAAGATCTGAAATACAAATTTTTATACTAACCTTCTAACAAAGAATGTTTCAAATGTTTGGTTTTACTTCATACTGTTACACATAATAAAAAAATATGTTCTTTTGTATAACATTTACTCTCGTTAAAAAGTGATAAAATCGTATGATTTAGAATATTTGCACCCAGTATTAAGATTGGATTACTAAGAGAGATAGAATAAATGCCAAATGCGTAGGAGATATTTTATTCCTCTCTCATTTGGTAATCACGTTTTAACTCAACTATATGCTATCTAGAATTTACTTTAATCTTAATTTTCTGTTGAAATGTCTAAAAAATGGAGAATAGTTTCGCAGAAAGATGCACTTCAAGTTTCAAAACAAAATGTAAAAATACAAAATTTATGGAAATGTAATTGTCGAAAAAACTGCATATTTTTGTGTCAACACTAAAAAGAAATGCGTTTGAAAGAAGGAAATTAAGAGAAATATCAAAGTTTACGGAAACGCACTTCAAAGAAATTGCCTGTTCGATATAAAATATGTGGAAATTCAAACTATATTTTACTTAAGTTTTCTTTCAGCGGAGTGCGTCGATTCCAACGAATGAGGTCTACACTAGGGAAAATGACACAAGTAACATAATAAAGGAAGACTGATTTTTTTGAAGGCCCGCGTAAATTAAATTATTTCATAGAATGATATATCATTCCGTAAATGGAGAATCCAAACATGTCTCAGCCGAATTTGTTGAAGAATCCAGAATTCATCCAAAGACGTATATGTATATCAGCTGACAGCTTTTTCAGTGTTGATGAAACCAGTCTTTTCTTTCATTACCTGCTTGAGCTCTAAGCACGTTCAGCATCAAGAAGAAAATCGGTTTCACTATTTTACTCTGATGAAATATTGATGGAAACGGAAGGCGAAACTCATAAAAATGTCACAGAAAATAAACTGTTTTAAAAGTCAGTTAAGGTACACAGGGAATAAAACAGGGAAGATCATTGCGGATATATCTGCAGAATGCTTCAAGAAAATCATTAAGATCTTTTTGACCCAATGAGCCAATAAGATGAAATATTCAAGGCATTAAAATATAAACTATTTATTTATTTTTAATTTTTAACTTTTTCTGTTCATTGACCTAAATAGGCGTTAGACCAGAAAGGCTATTAAAGCTATGCTGTTTTTAGTCTAACGAGGGGTTAGCTGAGATGCTCTCGAAACGTGTATGTGTCTGTAAAGTTTATCCTAAGTTTATTAACAGTTATTTTAAGTTTTGTATTCTTATCTTTTTCTAATTTCAGCTTACAATTTCCTGCCAGAATGTAAATTCAGAAAAACAGTTAATGCAAATGGGAAA
>KK112784.1:0-11548 GCA_000611955.2 Stegodyphus mimosarum | reverse complement strand
CTTTGATATTATGTGCACGATCATATGTAACCATTTCGTCACTATTTGTTATACAAAAAATGTCATTTATTCTAGAAGTTGAAAGATAAATGATTTTATCAGGAAAGTAAGTAACACATGAGTAATCTGGTGATATGACTGAAAACATCTGGCGAAGTATGTTAGGAGGATATTTCCGTTTCTTTTTTAAATTGTTCAGTATTTTAGAATACCGTTGGCACATCAGTTTCTAAAAAAACTTCTGGAATTTTCTAGAATCTCTTGTGCTATTTGTGTACGAGTCATTGTCTTATCTTAGTCAGTCTGAAATAAGTCATCTTTTCTGAATTAAGAATTTATTGAGAGCTATTTTCGGAAATCTATTTTGATGTAATACACTTTTTAGGTCATTTGGAAATTACGTTCCATGTACAACAGAAAAAATGGAAGAAAAATTACCGTTCAAGAAAAAATGGAAGAATCTGTTAAAGAAGAGATGAAAGCTGTTCAAGAAAAGATTGAATCAGATCAAGAGGAAATAAAAAATTACTTGCATAATAGAAGACAAATTTGACGCTATGGAAGGCAGAATAGACAATGTTGAAAACAGAATTGGATACACTGAAGAAAGGGTTTCTTCTGTGAAACAACAAATAGAAGGAAGAGTTTCTGCCGTCAACAACAAATCGAACAACAAGTGACAGCGTTACTGCGGTCACCAAAGAAATTGATACCTTGAAGAAATTCGTACCGACAGCAGGGAGCAATAATTATGGTTTTTAATTTTTACAAATGCCTGTTCGTCCCTCTCTGAAATGATGGGAAGACCTCCTGGAAAGTGTGTAAGATACAATTTTCTATAATGGCGAAAGCGAATGGACTGGATTTCCAAGTTAAGACTTCTGACCGCTTCTCTGAGAGCAGACGCAGCGGATATCTTTCAGACTCTTCCCGAAACCCAAAGGCTAGATTTCGAAGCTCTGTCCGGTGCGCTGAAGCTGCACTTTGGGGAGAAGCGTAAAAAACTACTAAAATTAAAATCTCGTCAACAGGAGCCGACGAACACTCTCCAGGAATTTGAGTCGGATGTTCAAAGGCTGTCTCATCTCGCTTTTTCAGAATGCCCGACAGAAAGAAGGGAAATCCTGTCCCTGCAGTACTTTATTGACTGCATCCGGGATCCCGAAATACAGAAAGTTCTACGAATGGCGGATGTTAAAGATTTGAAAAGCGCTCTAGTGTACGCCATGAAAGATGCAGCTCAGCAAGCAATTCGTAGAGTCCGCCACCCAATCAGAGCAGATCAAGTCCAGGAGCCAGTTGATGAAGTCACTGTCCATCTACGATTTAACTAGGCAACTTAATGCCTTCTGGCGGAATACTAGTGACAAGAAACGGACCCTCAAGTGCTGAAACTGCGGTGCTGAAGGCACATACGAAGGAATTGCAGGAAGCCCTAGGGCGCGGAAAATAAGACCATTCCCCGGCAATGACGCGAGAAACAAATTAATGACCATATCACAGAGAGGAATTTGAAGGATAATCCCCATTTTAAAGCGCTCAGGATTCTGCAGTGAGTGGCAACAGTAATGGACTATTCATGAATCGGCATATCGATGGAGTTCCTTGCAATATTATCATTGACACAGGAGCTAATGTTACCATCATTCGGAAAGACATAGCTCAACAGTTTAATGATAAACTCATTTGGACGCCATCCTTTGTTACCCTATAAACTGCCTACCATCACATGGCATATGTGGCAGATTGCAGATCCTATTATACTCGGATTGGATTTTTAAGAAAATGCAATTTTTCTTGGACTTAAAAAACAACAAACTGCTTTCAGAATTAGAGGAGATATCTATCCATCATCAGAAAAGATTCTCACTTCTAAACGCCGACGCGTCGTCTGAAAGACCTGGCTCAAAAAGCTGCCGAAATCATACTAGGGTCGAAGAGAAAACCGAGACTACCGGCGATTCTTCCCGCCAGATGCTCATCGGTCGTGATCTTCGGTTGCCTAGTGATCGTTTGTTTGGTCACCCTCCAGATACGCTTCATCGCCTGAGGAGTGAATCCATGATCTCCAGCCCTGTTTGAAGGAATGCACAATTTTGCACGAGAGCGAGTCAACTTGGCGACGGAGAAGATAAAGACCCGATACGACAGGATAGCTACTGCACATTGATTCAACGAAAAAGACAAGGGGTGGTTGTGAAATCCGACTAGATGGAAAGGATTCTATTCTAAACTACGGTCACTTTGGGATGGTCCTTACACAGTCCTAAACAGGCTGAACGGCGTCGTGGTTCGGATCTGTAAATCATCGAACTCTAAACTTAAATTCGTTCAATGCGACAGGTTATCTCCTTACTATGGCTATAGTACGCAGTGTATATAATGCAATTAGTATGAGATCATGGTCCTTTTTGTTTTTAAATTTGTAAATTTTTGCATTTATTTATCGATTTGTATTTGATTTGATTTGTTTTAAATTACTTATTACAATATTGTTTATTTCGTTCGTCACTGTAATGTAATGTGTATTATTTAATTGATGCTTTAATTGTAAATATGGATTCCTGTCCAGGGATTGCACTGCACGGGATATACAGTCCTCGGGAAGGGGGCAGTGTTACGAATTTCGTATTTAGTTATACATTTTTAGTAAAATTATAATTAAAATAGTTTTATTTTACTGTGCAATACAGTGCGTGACATATTTTAAGAGAAAGCTACGCCGGAAAGTTAAAAATACAAGAGCACGTGCATTTAACACTGAATATTAAATGATATTTAATTTGAATAAATGTAATTGACTACTCTGTTAGCTGTAACCGTAATTCTACACTTTTGGAATTTCAGAAATTTCTAGAACTGTGTAAAGGCCGATTTAAAAGGCTACAAAAGCCGGAGAGAAGCATCTCAGCTCAGTTATTTTAATGAGAAGTTGTTATTTAGTTAGCTGTTTTTGTTGACTGCTGTGAATTCGCAGTGAGATCGTTTTAGCTTTCTCTGCACTTTGGATTGCGTTCTATTTGACGTTTTAGTAGGTTAAAACATAGCTATTGATTATATTGCGTGATATTTTGATGTAGTACGAATATCTTTGAGGAAAATCCAGCGGTTTGTTATATTTTTTGGATAACAATAAATTTTATCAACTTTTTATCGGACTTTTTATCGGGCTATTACGAAACCCTGTGCACGCAACACTATTTTTCTGTTAACAATAATGCAAATTATTCCTTTTGCTTTGTTAACTCCCATCGGATTAACCGTCATTTTCAGTCAGCCCTGCACGTCATCTTCGGTAATACCCCGGTTTATCAGAAGTTTGCTGTAGATATATAAATAGTTAAATACAAATAACGCAGTAATTAAAATAATTAATGATTAAACCTCGAAATAAATAATAATAAAAAACTGACAATAATAATGCAGCATAGTATTGTATCTTGCCTGAATATCATCCGCGTATACTAATTCTATATTTGAAACTTTTTCTCAAAAAGAATACAATTATCCAACAAGGCCCTACAACTTACGGTCTTCAGAATATCGATTGAAAATTATATAACAGAAAATAAAGTTGTAAATTATGTATCTCTGAACATATTGTTATAAAATTTTAAATGAGAAAAAACAAATGTCTCAATTTATAAGATGGAGAATATTTAATGAACACTGATTTGAAAAATCGTTAACGTTATCAGCTTGCATAAAGCGCTGATGTAAAAAAAAAGGAGTGAGAGTAGAAAAAGAATAAAAAACGAATTGCCTAAACGTATATAGAGCACAAGTTTATCCATTATAACTGATGATGATAATGGGCTTAAAAAATGAATGAGGAATTTTTAACGATCCGGAATGAAACTGTTGATTGGTCAATTAATGCACTAATTAATGATGACGACAAAAGAGCATAGACGGTTAACTCCTTCAGACCAATATATTTTAGACCAATCAAAAACAGGAATTAAATATATGGAACATCCTTTTTATCTCAAAGATTTTTTTCTATACTTTATGCGAGTTTCATAAAACTTCCTTTGCTTCACATTTCGTCATTCAGAACGACAATTACCCAAGAAAGAAACGAATGCATCTGCTTGCTTAAGAAAAGAATTATGAGGGTTATTTACGAGTAGTTTCAAGAATTAATACTTGAAATTGGGCCACATCAAAGTTAACAAAACAGAGAAAATTTCATACATCACGGCCGAGTACTTTTTTAAAAATTTATTTTTATTCAAAGTTCAATGCTGCTTGTCGCTCCGGCCTTGAATAAGTCTGCTCAATCCGAAGTTGGTTTGACCTAGACAGAATAAACTCGTTAAACGTTCATTTCCGCTTCTTTATCGGCACTGACGAGAGATTACCACTTGATGTTTTACTCCCGTTTTTGGATAGCTTATCTGCGTAGCTGCTTGCCAGCACTGCTTTTATTCGTATGAGAAATGATTTTGTAATATCCAGATGAAAACGGTGATTTTTAAAGGACTCCCTACATTTAATTTTTGTTGCAACATGGCTGCGCATGTGCGTCTATTAAAATCTGTATAGTTTGTGAGGAAATCAAAAATAATTCGTAGAAAAATATTTCTTTTACAAGAAGAGCATTCGTATAAACTATAATCAATGCCACATTAACACAAACATCTCAGAAATATTTCATATTTAACCTTTTCGGTCCTAATGAGCACGTACGTCCGAGTTTTGAATTCATTGCCTATTGGGTAAATAAAAGCGACTTTTAAATGGGGTTTTACGTTTGCAGTGTTTCAAGGAATTAAGGAACAAATATATGACTAAAGAAACTTGGCAAAACTTTCAGATTGTAGATGCCGCACTTATGTTTTTGAGCACGCCGATAACTGAAGTTTGGATTTGTCTATTTTTTTAATTTTGCAGCAAGTACAATTAAAATTAAGGCATTAGTATGAAATAGTTCTTATTATTCTTATTAAGTAATAATTTTAACATTTTTAATGTCAGATTTAAAGAATTTTGAAAAATTTCTTTTTGTGGGATATATTGTCCCAATCGCATTTAACAGTGAGTTAATATATCCCATCAGTGATCAAATTACTGCATGCTGATATATTACGTTTCTGTTCATGGAACATATATGAAAATTTTGTTGTATATGAACTAACGCATGTGACAGATTTTACGTTTTGTATTATTCACATTATACGTATATTACCATAAATTTTAGTTTTGTTTTCTGAGAAAGGTTAACATTTGGTTTCTAACTGTCATTGGCATATCCAGAAGGTTTTCATTTCAAGTCTGGATACAAATTTTAGTTTTTTTCCTGAATAGGGGTACATTTTGGTTTCTAAATGCCATTCGTGTAGACAAGTGACACAGACCTAGATGAATATATAAATCCTAGTAGATTATTAGTATGTATCTTCTGTTTAGGCATCGCAAGTAAAAAATTACTAACACAAGAAGAAATTCGGCAAATAATGAATGCTTCCGACGATGACTTTACAAATAGTGATCCAGATTATACTGCAAGTTCTTATGCTGAATGTGAACAACCACAGCAAAATGAGGATAATATTTACGATTGTACAAATACTATAGAATAATAAAAGTGATGAGGATGACTGTGAGCATTCTGATCATGATGATACTTCAGCTAACAGAAAAAAGATAAAGAGGACATTATTCTGTGGTACAAAAAAACCAAACGATTTTGAGCCAAGATTTCGAAGACACCACCAGGTGTTGTTATTCACCCTAATATTCAAAGAGGTGTTCGGAATTGGATATTTTTCTAAAGCTTTTCCAAGAAACTTTACTCGTTCATATTGCAGACTCAACTAACAAAAGGTTGGAAATGTTAGGAAACAAGGAAAAGAAAGTTACAAGAAACAAGGAAAAGTTAGGAAACAAAGAAAAGAAAGAACACCCACTGAGATGGGGGAAATTATGATTGTCATTGGCTGTAATCTGATAATGCATTATAATAAGTTGCGAAGTACCATATATTATTGGTCTCATGATGAATCAATGGGAAATGCTGCCATCAAAGATGCAGTATCAAGGGATCAATATTGCTTGCTATC
This sequence comes from Stegodyphus mimosarum, assembly GCA_000611955.2. Classification (NCBI taxonomy): domain Eukaryota; kingdom Metazoa; phylum Arthropoda; class Arachnida; order Araneae; family Eresidae; genus Stegodyphus; species Stegodyphus mimosarum. The sequence goes on along the minus strand of KK112784.1, from coordinate 5,483 downwards.
TTCAAAACGTATTTTGCAGATCTCGAGAAACCACCAGATGCTAGTAAAACTTATTACATAGATGATGTTCATAGTTGCCTCAAAAATACTTTCAGCGAAATGAGAAGCAAATTTTAAGTCAAGAGCATAAATGATTCAATGACGAAATTCAAAGGTAGATCATCGTTCAACTAATGTTTGCCACTGAAACCTGTGAAAAAAGAAATAAAAATGTAGCAGCGTTGTGGCTCTTTAACAGGATACGTATATAATATAAATACAGCAAGCAAAGAAGATGAGAGGCAATATGAAACTCTTGTGGAAAGTATTGTCAACAAATTAGTCGATACCACTACACTGTGCTTTCATCGTGTCTTTACATCTGAAACACTGATGGATACTATACTATACTAAAATATACTGCAGTTGGTACTTGTACCAAAACCAGAAGGAATATGCCGAAATTGGATTAAAAAAGAAAGTTGCAAAAATCAGAATCGATTTTTAGAGTTAATGAAAATGGTACAGTGTAGGTTCAGTGGAAGGACACCAAAGATGTTATGCTTGGGCCAAACTGTTATTCTGATAAATTAGGGACCGTTGTTCGGAAACGAAAGGGTGATAAAAAATTACAAGTTAGATGCCCGGAAGCCATTTTTCATTACAATGTGTACCCTGCGCCCCCCCAAAAAGGCATAGTTCTGTATCTCCCATTCTACTGAGCCGATTGACGAAATTCAACTTGCGTTTTTCATGTCTCGAAAGCGCGACTTAGGATATACATTAGATTTATATATAACATTGTTCTATTACAGATATTTTGACAAAAAATTGGACTTTTTCTGAAATGACATGCCCATTTTTCTTCCATATTTTGATTTTACAACTCAAATTACGCCTAGGTATTAAATGTTGTAATTTTTGGTGAGAAATGTATAGAGAAATTAAAACATTTATCTTACCGGATTTTTTTTTTCAGTTTGCGTTCACTCGACGAACCACTTAATTTATAGCAACCTATTTTTCTTTCCTTTTCAATGTACACAAGCAGATAAAAGTCAACGTTCATACTTTCAAATAATTTTAACAAAATGCGTAAATCACATTTGGAGTTATTATTGCTTATAAAAAATATTACAAATTTCAAAACGCGCTAATATGTAAATTCAAACGACCACGGTCTGTGATTGGACGGGAGTACGGGATCTTCCCTCCTGCTAAAAGACGACGATCCCCCCCCCCCCCCAGTCTTCAGTTCCAACGACGATGCCGTTCACTAAACTGCTCCAGATATGCCTTACACATGATTATCAATCTGTTTCTTTTAAATATCACATCATTTACCGCAGATTTAATTTGCCAAATTGCTACTCACCGGTAAGTAGTCACTACACTACTAGCATATAACTATATTATAATCCATGTGACCAAGGAGCCTATTAATCGTAAAATATTTTCTACCTGCTTTATCTTTGGTGCTGTAATCATGTTATAAAATTATAAAATACCCCCTCCCCCCAAAAAAAATTATTAAAAATCTTAAAATACCAAAAAAAATTCTGTATTCTGCCTAGCTCAGTGGTTAGCGAGTTAGACTCGAAACCGAAAGGTCCCGAGATCGAGTCTCGCTTACTTATAAGTTCTTTTTGTCTCTGTAATTTTTATCAAGTCATGTTGACTTCCTTTTTATTTTTCCTTAACGTCTTTCATGTATTTTTTCCTATTTCTGCTCCCTTTTATTAACTATGATGTGGAGGTAGAGTGTTCTTTACCTTAGGCACTCCGTAATAATTAGTCCTTGGATCCTCGGATATGTAAATTCAAGTATATCTTAGGAAAGTTTGAATAAAAACTCTCATTTTTTGTATTTATGCTTAGAAATACATATACTTTAAGATGATGTTAAAATTTTAAGGGTTACATTTCAGAATATTTTTCGAAAAATTTATAAAAATTATTTAGAAATTCAAATTTTAAAAATAAATCATAAAAAATGGGCGAATTTTATTTGAAATGAACCATAGTTTTGAAACGTAAAAGGAAAATCAAATAAGTTTTATAAAAAAACAGATATTGATAAATATATACCAAATTCAATTAGAGCTATTGTTATATTATTGATACGTAATATGTCCAGTATTTTCTTTGCTTCTGTTTCGCTGAGGGTAGATAAAGAGACAAAATGTGAATGAATGAGTTACAACGATAAAGCCCATCAGACGGAAGCATATCAACCTCAAGATAAAATGTCCAAATGCTAAACATTCAGTTTGTCCTGTTACGACTTCGTTATCACTTGCAATGATAAGATGTTCGGTGCGTGAAGACCGACGTCAGTGTCAAGCCTTGACACAGAGAGAGATGGAAGAGATGCCCGCCAGCTTGTAATTTAAAACCCGGCAAAATTCTCAACGCAATTTAAACTCAAAAGCTCTTGTAATTAAAAACCGAGAAAAAAAATTGCTGTGTCAGCGGAAAGAAGAACAGCATAAAAACTTCACAGAAATTTCTTTCTTCTTAAAGAAGTTTTCCAAATCTCGCCCAGGAAATAAATAGAGTCTACATAAAATTTATTACTGTTTAAAGATCGTTTTCCTTTCTTTTCTTTTTTCCTTTTCTCTTCTTTCCTTTTTTCATGAGGGGTATGTAATAGAGGGACGCTTATGTTTTGCAATGTGATATATTTCTTCCCTTCAATCCTTCAATGATATATATTCCTTTTCTTTTATTTGCATGATATTAATATAAAGAATGTTTTAAACGGATATCAATAAAGTAATGTCAACAATGTAATATTATAAATATTAACAGTTATGTTAATATTTATAGCACTACATTGGTAAAACTGGGAATGATATACTGAATTCCAGTCGATTCTTAATTAACTCGAGGTGGTTTAATTGGGCCTTGTTTGAAATTTACACTCATTTACTGCAGAAATCTAGAAAGGTTATAACCAGAAACCATTAGCGTAAAACAAAACTGTTCATGGAAAACGCGAAAAGAAATGTGCTTCATATAACAGCAAGGATAGAAGTTGATGTCTGCCACATGAACTCTGCCAAAAAACAAAATGTTCTCACCGTTTGTAACTAAGTTTCTTGATTTCTGATTATATTCATTCTGCCATTATTTACAGAATTTTTTTAATAACTTCCTGTAGAAAATAAATGTATTTTCCAGCTTAGTATACTTGCAAATGCAGGGAAACTTCAACAGTATTTTTCTATTAATTATAATATCGGCTATTCCACCTTAATGTGCGTCGCTAACTGCTGTCGGATTAAACGCGATTCTGAATTAATGGTGAACGTCATCCTTAGCGTTACCCCGCTTAACCCAGAATAGTTGATGATGTAATAATTTGAAAAATAACTTTAGCTTAGGAAAGCTTTAGAATTAGCTCGTCTACTTGGAGAAGACTGATCATTAACAGTTAATATCATGCATTAAAATTTACAAACGTGCAAGTATTGAAATTATGTATACTTATGTGAAAGTGTTAAAATTTACAAAAGTGTTTGCCTTCCTGTACACAAACACACACACACACACACACACACATATATATATATATATGTAAGAAAAATAGAGAATATGTCTAAGATTAAATTAACAACGTAAATTTCTCTTCTCAATTCTAAAAATAATAACCTCTCTATGCACTGCGTTATTTCTAGATTGATCCATGTCATATGAGTCTTACATAATTCTGATGATGTAAATGGAACTAAAAGTCAAGTAACCAATAATAATTTTACAGAAGAAATAACTATCCAATCAAAATGCACTGTAAACCAAAACTAACTCACTTTGAATTGGGATTTCACCCTGAACGTAACGCACTTGCTCTTAACGCTTCTGTCTAGTTGGACTGTTGTCTGCTGGTTTCTTCTTTCTTACTAAAAATTAATCTAAAATGTGAGCTATTTTGGAATAGGCACATTTCATGTGCCAAGTTGATTGTGGCCACAACAAGCTGAAATAAAAAATGAAGATTTAATATGCCTTCGCCTCCAATTTCCTATTCGTTATGGATCAACACTTCTACGACGTTAAAATTCCAGCTGGTCATTACTACAGATTTTTTTTATTACAATGAGTCGGCAGGATAGATCTCCGCTGCTAACCCCAATGGATGTGTACAGGCTCTTTTCAAGTGATGTGCGAAAGTTTACTCCAATGAACACTCAACCGTTTCCAGTGACGGAACTGCGAAATAAAAATGAGGAATTTGATTTAATGCCTTGTGTTGAAAGTTTCAACAATCGCTGATGTTCGGGTGCTGTGATCTGCGTTTCTTCTGTTTCAAGACCATAGCGTGACGACATCTCTATATTTCTAACGCTGTGCTTTTCAAGTGTCTCGGTCTTCAAATATGGTGTTTTTCCAAATGTGAAAAACATTTTAGTGAATTGGGAATGATTTTTCTTGCAAGATTTGTTCATCATCTCGTTTCTAAGTGTGTGGTCTGGATTTTTTCTAAAGATTTTATTTAGTGCAACTAAAAATATCATATTGAAATTAATAATCATTATTATGATATTGAAAATCTGAATACATATTGCTGCTTCTTTAAAGTATAGTATTGTTTTATGAAAATGATATTAAAAATTCGAACTCTAATACTTCAGTGAGGTTAGTGAAGAAGATTTAATTATTTTTCTGGAAGGTTGTTAACATTAATATATTTTGAAATTTGTGTTGAAAATTTTGAATAAGAATTTTATAATTATTCTAAAAATGAAGTGGATACAAAAATAAGTGAAATTAGTACAGATAAGTAATATGAAATTATGGTTAATGCATGTTAAAAATGTATGGGTTGCTGTAAAGTGTAAAGTATGTTGAGGGAGTACTGGTTCCGAAAGAGAGGCCTATTATTACCTCTGTACAGTTGTTCCTTTTACCCTCTTCATATAAGATAATGTTGAAGGCTCTCATTTTATGATTGAGTGTAATTTTGTTTTATTATTATATTTTTTATTATGGAATGTAGTAATGCAGTTCTCAACGGCCAGTTACCTTATGTAAGGAACGGAGGCTTTTTCAAGTAACTGCCTAGGCACCCTGAGCCACCAGTGCGAAACACACTGGTTAGCTCAAGAGGCTAGCCCTAATGATGGATATGTTTATTTAGAAGTATTGCGAGGCCTTTCAGTTTGTTAAATTCAGAAATGCAAATGAAAGACAATATTGGTAAAACCATAATTTTAGCAATACTATTATCAAATTTATGATGTTAAAATATATGTTATAAGATTGAAAATTAGATGTGTTCTGAAAATTTGACAATATTGGTAAAACCATAATTTCAGCAATACTATTATCAAATTTATGATGTTAAAATATAAGTTATAAGAATGAAAATTAGATGTGTTCTGAAAATTTTGAAATTTATTTTGATTATTCAAAATCAGTAATGTATGCAAAGGTTTTTCAACTGTGATATATTGTATTCAAAGCTTTACAAAGACTTCTCTGAAGAAATTTAATTATATGGA
>KK112783.1:8035-28008 GCA_000611955.2 Stegodyphus mimosarum | reverse complement strand
GGCCACTCCATGCGCATAATTATTTCCTGTTGAAGATAATCATCTACGATGCGAGCCCTGTGTTGTCTTGCCTTGTCGTCCTGTAAGAGGAAAGCATCACCGATTGCCCCGGCATATGGACGCAAATAAGCCTCAAGGATGTCATCTCTATAAACCTGAGAATTCACGGTTCCCCTTGGAAAGACACGGGGGTCTGTGCGTCCACCCAAAGAGATGCCACCCCTGACACAAACACTGCCTCTTGCCTATGCATCTCTTTCACGGATGTTTGACGGACGATGACAGGTTCTCTCCACATCAAATAACGCCTACTATCGCTTTCTAGACTAAACCTGGACTCATCTGTAAAGAGAACAGCCCTCCATTGATCAGTCGTCAAGTGGACATGGTGTCGTGCCCACTGCAAACGGTCCCTCTTATGGTGTGACGTGAGCGGCACGCAAAGGGGCTGGTCGCCTGGCATACAGACTACCTTCGTGAAGCCTTTTCTACGCAGAGTTGACATTGACACCAACCTTCCGGTGGCTGCAGCAAGAAAGGACCTAAGAAGAGTCGAAGTAGAGGTTCTATTCCTGCATGCCCATAATGTCAAATATCGGTCATTGGCGCTTGTCGTAGCAGTTGGCCGTCCTTGGCTGAACCTCCTAGATGCCGTTTGAAATTGTCTCCTAAGTCTATGAACCACAGAAGGACTCATATTTAGCCATCTGGCCACTTTTGTTTGACTTTGTCTTGCCTCTAGTCTCCCAATGGCTCTCCATCGTATTTTTGCAGGCAAATGATGCCTGGAGGTCATTGTTACGAATTGGCTATCTCAGATTTCTGATGTCACTATCACAGTGAAATATGTGAGCTTGCTCTCAAACATGGACTTTTATGCTCCTCGCAGATGACGTATTCCGTGTTCAGCGCCACTAATTTGCATATTGCAATTTTACACAGCTTCTCTTACTTAGCAACATATTCAAATTTTTCACGGTTTGGCTTATTTTTGAGGGAGTTATCGCTATTTTTGTGATTTTTCCTTAATTTATGATAACCAGTGTAGATACAACTTGAGTATTCTAATGGAACCGCCCAACCGGTATAGTGATTAGTATCGCTGACTGCCGTGCCGAAGGGCCCGGGCTCGAATCCTGAAGAAGGCGTGGATATTTACCAATATATAGTGCCCGGTGAGGGATGGGAGCACTCCAAATATATGGCGAGGTGAGACAAGTGAGCATTAGCAAGAACAACACTGTAATGCGTTTCCACAACAACGGGAAGCGTTAATGAGTTCTGTACATAATTAATTACAATACAGGTAAAGGTATAACTGGCTACATGGATATATGTGCTACATTCAGTTGTATATAACATTGAGCGTGAAAATAAACATTTAACAGAGTTACAGATATAAAAAGATAAAATAATACATTAAGTAAGGCTCAAGTGTGCTCGATTAGAGTTCAATGAAACTGTGAAACATTGCTTTGTTCACGCTGTTGTGATTACTAGCACTGTTGCAGTTCACTCGCTGTTGCAGTTGCCATTGCTGGACAGCAGACATGCAGTCGCTATGGAAATACATGGTAGCCTCTGTGACTGTTATTCACTTCCATAGCCACCCGTGCGTGAAAGCCCTTTAGCGGAGCTGGGCTTGAACTACATTAGGTACACGGTTGGAGGAATGATTGGTCGTTTGTCTATCTTTACAAAATTACCTTTGATATGTATTTACGACAGTGGTATAAAATCATTCCGTAAGGCACATTCTATAACAATTTGTCATTTCTCATTTATTGTTTGAGAAATTGGCAGCTTTTTATTTTCAGACATCAGAAATATTGTTAACAGTTGGCAGATTCTGAAGCTACATACATACTTTTCTCTCACACTCACATTAGAGATAATTTTTTCTACAGGTACTTCTATGTTTATAGGCTGGCTGTTGTCATTATATAAAAGTTCTTCGATTTGTACTAAATGTTTACGCTCTTTACTATTTAACATGACTTAAATATTTGAAATAAGAATCAATATCTTTAATCAAATGGCAATGAGATTAGACTGATGTATAATTTTAAGACGGTAAATACTCACTGCACAGGTTTCTATAGCATAGAGATCCTGGTTCATTGCACTGAGAACAAGGTTTTCCAATGAGAAACATTTGAGTTCCTTTGAAAGCACTGAAAAGAGCAAGAGCATTTTGTTAATTAATATATAACTAATATAAAGAAAAATTTCAAAATATATCACTAAACAAATGTAGAAAAGGCAATGGAATGTATCACAAAAGTTTTTTGTTTAGCTGTAATATGAGACTACAGGCAGTGACAGTAATAATTGTTACTTGTTTGAAGTTCTGTACCTCCGTTGTTTTAATAGTTCTATACCGGCTACTTAGCACTACTATATGTTCCAACTGCCGATACAAAAAATTTACCAACCAGCCAACATGAAGACTGAAACCTCACACGAATAAAATGGAACGAGCATTTGCAGTGCATAAGTATCATTAATAAACGATTCCTTTCGCTTGATTTTGTTAGTGTTATTGCTGAAAATATCTATTCATATATGTCGAAAACGGCAATTACACTCTTAAAACTTTTCCGTAAAATTCTGGATAAGCAGTTATAATTTTAACTCTAAACAGAATTAAGCTTGTTGAGTTAAACAATGATATTACCATAATAATCCTCGTAACTTACGTTTATCGATTAGGATTGTTTATTGAGGCTATTTTTTGGTCAATAAATGAATTTAAAGTTTACGTATAGCTTTTCCGTGAGTCTTCTTCCTGCAAATAAAATTAATCGAGGCACAACAACGTTAAATGTCCATAAACACTATACTGCAATACTGCTGTGTTATTCTCTGGGACTCTATTCAGAGTTCCGCACGAAGCCTGAGATAGAATGGTACATGAAATGTGTTCCGTCATAGGAGATCTTTGATGGTGAAAAGAACAGAAGAGGCGCTTTGTAGCAGTTTGAGTTATCACGCATGTGTTGCCATTTATAGTACTGGGGAGAAATTCCATGTAGGCGGTGGGGAATATAAGTATTTTCGACTAGCGGACAATAGCGTCGTCTAGCCCTAGCATGGTTTATGCTTCACGCATGCGCAATAGGCATATCTTCAACACCTTTGCGCTTGGCCAAAGAACATCTATGTATGTTTGGCTTGGCGATGAATTCACAATTCAGACTTCAGCGATGCGTATGTGAAGTGCTGCTAAATGTGTGAAATTTGTTCACTTTGTGCCTAATCTTGCGAGCAGTTATTTACTACAGACTTAAAGAAGCGTGTGGAGTGAGCTTTGTGCCCGAATATGCGAGAATTTATCTACTGGGGACTTCAAAAAGCACATGGGGAAATAGACTTTATTCTTTTTTCACTCGCGCTGATATTTAGGAACTGCTTAAAGTAATGCTGTAGGTTTTTGTAACGTGCAATAATCAGTTAACTTACACGTACTTTACATTTATTTCCAAAAGTTTTTTTTAATATATATATATATATTTCATCTTATATTTATTGTTATCGTAAAATTTCTTTTCAAATTCATGCTTTCCACAAAGGCATGTCTCATCCTCGGCAAATAATTCTTGAGAGCTTAACATAATAAGACAATTTAACCTCCTTTTACAAATTTGTTTTTTATTTCATATTCACAGTTATCATAAAGTTCATCTTTTAACAGGCATTCAGCAAAATAACATACCTTGGCCCTTTCTTTTCGCATTCTTGATTACATTAGCTAACCTTAGAGGTAATCGAAAATAGATCTTCGAACATTCCAAACATACAAAATTACCTTTCATACTAATCAAGCTAAATATACGAAATCAGTAACAGCTTAACTTCTTCAACGCTTCAAGCTTCTTATTCAGGCTTAACTTCTGCAACTTGACAAAGTTTAGTGGAATAACACTATGTCTTTAGTTGCCAGTCTTATGATACGTCGCCAATTCTGTATAACAGACGCCAGCCAATAACGCCAACGAAGCTTGTCATTGCGCATGCGGGAAGCATAAACCATGCTAGGGCCAGACGCTACTCTAGCGGACTAGCGTAGCTTCCAGGTGGTGGTGCTCAATCCAGGCAACACACGAGATAGGAAAATACACTGGTGAAATAAATTAAGAGAATTTGCATATTTTATCGAATTGCATGAAAAGAACTGAACTGAAGGAAAAACCACTGCTTCTACATAAAAATGCAAATCTTGTACGGCAAAAACGAAAGCGTATAGTGTGTAGGCGGAGCCAGTAGAAAAACAGACCTTATAAGCTCGTGGAGGGTAAGACGAATTACGTTCGCTAGCACACATCGGCGAATTTCTTGGTGTTATCTTGCAGCAATCGGTTACATTCACATCGGAACAGTAGAAATGAGTAGCCATCAACGTTTAGATAATGGAATAAGGTGGCGAATTGTGGGGAGGCTAGAGGCAGGCCAATCGAAGTCCAGATAGAGAGTTTAATATTTAATTTAATGCCCTGCGTCGTGTGTAACCTATGCAAACAATTTCAGGATACTGGATCCATCGAGAGAAAGCCTGGGCAATGTCGTCGAAGAGCTACGACGGCCAGAGAAAATCGCTATTTGTCCATTTTAGCGAGGCGTAACAGAGGAGCTACAGTTTCTCCGCTCTCTCGGAACTTGCATGCAGCCACAGGAACCCGTGTAATAAGGGTGACTGTTTCCAAAAGACTGAATAAGAGAGAGTTGTTTGGTATAGTGATTGGAGTACGGAGCAATGGACGACAGTTCTGGTCACCGACGAGTCCCGTTTTAGCCTAAACACCGATTCTCGCCTTACTTTCATATGGAGAGAGCCAGGGACCCGCTACCTACCCTCCAATGTCCGTGAAATCAACAATTATGGCGGTGGCTGTGTAATGGTCTGAGCGGGCATCATGTTGGATGGCCGCACACCTCTCCACGTCTTTGACAGAGGCTCTGTGACTGGTGTGAGGATAGGGATGAGGTTCGCCTTTTCCGGTATGTAGTGGGCCTTGAGTTTATCTTACAGGACGATAACGCGAGGCCACATAGAACTCTTCTTGTCGACGAATTTCTCGAGAATGAAGATATTCGCTGGATGAATTGGCCAGCCAGGTCTCCAGACCTCAACCCTATACAGCATGTCTGGGACGCTCTGGGAAGGGCAATTTCAACTCGCAACCCCCTTCGAGAACCATCCAGGAACTGAAAACAGCGTTGCTGAATGAGTGGGACCCATTGCTACAGGCACTGATAAACTGCCTTATTTCCAGTATGACATCACGCTGCGAGGGCTGTATGGCTGTAAGAGGGGACCATACCCCTATGAACCTATTTCTTTTGTGTCTTCTGCAACCGCTGTTTCAGATCTTCAGACTCCCATGAGTGTTACACACGAACATGTGTGTCATTTATAACCGTTGAATGTTTATTTTGTTTATATTATATCAGCCTATGTTCACAAAGTTTTATTAAAATCCGTCCACTAGTTCTGAAAATCGTAGATCAAATATGAAAATTATCTTAGTTTATTTCACCAGTGTATATGGTACTTAAGATGAATCCAGGCAACACATGAGACGAATATCCAAACAATCCAGGCAACAGGCGAGACGAAAATACACGGTATTTAAGAATTTACATCATGAAGCGTAGTTCGGCTATGTGTGGGTGAGGAATGAAACCGCATGTCAAGTTACAAATTTTTCTTTTCATACAAGATGTGAAGTCTGCGGACGAATGGAAAAAAAATCGTCTTCTGAGATTTCATAAATGCAACGAAGTGTACAGTAGTATTACGTGGTGTTTATCAGTTCACTGGAGATTTATGTCAACTTTATTTATCTGTTCTGAAAAATGCATGAACGGTCATGGTTTTTTTTTCATTCCGCACGTTTACATCACAGTTTTACTCCTTTTCTTAAATGTTTTACTTTTATTCCACAAATTAAAAGCAATGTTATTTCCTTGCAGGCTGAAATTTAGTGTTTTTGTTCTTGTAACTTATCTCACATGTCTGACAGTAACATCAGAATAAGCCTACTCAATTCATTGTGACAAGGAGTGCAAGACTGCGCCTGTCGTTGGTAAGAGCCTTGAGTACCATGGTGACAGTGCGAGTTTGCTCATTTCCACCCCCTCTAATTTTGATGGACAGAATCCCGGGGGGACAGGCTCAAAGGTCTCTCACCTCTCTTACCCTACCGCCAATCTCTCCAGAGGACTTTCGTCTCGCTGCATATTTAAAATTCCCCATGCCACACAAAGACCATACATTCAAAAATGCCGCACAAATACTATACGTTTAGAAACAGCCTGCCTAGGTTCGACCGGGCACTTCGGTATGGCAGTCAGCGTCACTAATCGCTAACCCGGTTGAACGGATCAAATTTAGTTCTTTCATTAATGAAAATAGGTCCAACAAAAAAAGCCAGTTTTTCAATGCAGTTGCAGTGACGAAAAATTACTCCTCAATTCTAAGGGGTAATTTTCTTTTTTGCGTTTTAAGAAGTGCTTCAGTTTTTTTTTATATATATGTATAAAATCTCCTCAACAACTACGGTATTTCTGCACGGCGTAGTAAATTTTCATTTGCAGAACTAATTTGACTGCATAACGTAGAAAATAGTGTTAAATTTAGCGCGTTGTATTTAATGTAATGCATAATATTTATCGACTGAGTAAAAGTATTACTTAGAACACAATTTTCAGCAATTAAATGCTCATGGTGAATATTAAACGCCATGAATAAAAATCATTTAGTCTTCCGCCACTTCTTTAACTTTATTTTAAACTTCTGAATGGTTTCTAGACACACTTACTGCTTCATCAGTGCGTAACGCAGCACAATTTTTCCAAATAAATAATATCGGGTTTATCAAAAGTTTCCCGCCACCGCAAACAGTTCGCGTTGTCGTCTTTAATCGTATTTTTTCAAACGATTTTTGGAATTTGAAAGAAAGAGACTTGCTTTAGAACACTATGCTGTGAAATTCGTAAAAAAATAATCCTTATCATTAAGGTGTCTGAATTAGAACTATCACGCTAGCAGATTAGAACCATTATCTGCTTCCAGTTCTGTGGCGAAACGTCAGCTACAGAATGTCACCAAATCATGGGTAAAGCTTTAAGTACTAATGTTGACTCATGAGCTATTTTTGAGACCGAAGGCTTTAAAAATCTACCAAGAATCATAGATTTGGATGGTGATTACTACCCGCACTAAAGGTACTGCTTTCATTTTTTTCCCTAACTTTATTAAGAACATTTTTCAATGGAAAATTTTCGTTATAACCAAATATTTTCGATATAATTATCAACTGCTTTAAATATATGTGAGCTAGTTGTGTGATTAAGAGGCTCAACGCAACAAAAAAAAATGCTTCTTTTACATGACTTATTCGATCATAGATTTGCTTCCTTTTTAAATTAATTAATCTTCGACATCAGACTTCGACATCATAGATATCTGTTCGTTCGTTAGAAAGGAATAAAGTTTTCTTTTGGTCTGCTCTAACCGTAACAAGGGTTTGAGAACACGCATCTTTCATCATAGTTTAGTTAAATTTTCTGCAATAAAATATTCTTTTTTCCATTTAGAAATCCTTGAAGCATCTAAATATGATGCACTGACGAAACTTTTAAGATACCTTTTAATTTTTCAGCTCAGCAGTTTTGCTTTAAAAAAATCCAGTAACTTGTTTTATAGATTAAAGCGCTTGGTCTGTAAATGGCCCGTTAAATTTTCTCTCTTCATTCATTCACTAGATAAAATTTGTTTTCAAATAAAATGTTCAGGTTTGTGTAAATTTTCTTCCGAGTCAGACCAAGAAACCAAACAAAATTTTAAATGATCATGATTGAAATGATGAACAAAAGTACATTTTTGTTTTGCCTGAAGCGAACAATTGTGTGAAAAAATAATACTTTTATTAGCATTAAAAATATATCTACTTGTGTTTTGAAAAACAAAGTGTCTGCAATAGTTTTAGATGTTTCCTTGTTATTATTCAATTTTAAACGGCTTAAATTTATCAAGAAAGTAAACATCAAGTACTTAATAAACTTTCATTTATAAAGCGTACTTATTTTGTAATAATTGCTACCATTGCGCTCTAATGCAGTTTCGCTCGACAGGCAGCGCCAAATTACTTCTACATTCGGTTAACGGCTGTGAAGTTAATAATATACTGTTACGAATTTTGTACTTAGATAGGTAATTTTAATGGCATTATAAGTAAAATTGTCATATTTCTTCTTGTACAATTTAGCATGTTGTTGTTGTTGTTTCAAATCCCCTTAAGGCTGGAAAGCCTACACCAAGTCCAAGAGACCTTGCCGCACAAGCAAATCGCAGATGTCGTCCTGCTCAGCCGACAGCTGCCTTAGGGAGACGCCTATACAGTCCAGTAGGGGAACGGGAGAGGAAGGGAGGGAACAGGCACTCGAGGTGAAGGTCTTTTCTCCCTCTTTCAGTTTCATGCATCGAAGATGCCCACTTCTGAATCTGGCCATGGCCGTTTGGATAGGCCTAGATCTTTTACTCAGAATTGACAGGCCTGGTTGTTCAGCTAGATACCACTGGTGAACAGGAGAAATTTTCCTTGCCGTGTTAGTTTTATGTTTGTAATAGGCATGAATTTCGGTTGGGCATAAATCAGTGGAAGTGGGTATAGGGAGATAACAACCGTTTTCTGCCAGATCGTCAGCTGTTTCGTTACCATACAAATCAACATGGGACGGTACCCACTGGAGATATATTGATTTACGCTGTCCAAGCTTGAAAAACTTAGATACAATATCCTGACCGGTCTTATCCATGATCTTAGGCCAGTTTTTAAGATACTGAATGGAGCTTATCCTGTCTGTCAGAATCCATATAATTTCACTACTTGAACAGAGAGCATAATTAAGTGCTTTGCTGATGGCGATAAGTTCCGATCTGAAGACGGAGCAATGATCAGAGTTTCCAATGCTGCATCTGATATCTCCTTCAGGGGTGTTACAATGAATGCCACTGCTTGCTCTACTCATATTTGATCTACTTCCATTTGTATATATCACAAGGGCCTGGGCTGCAATATCATTAATGATTTCAAGAGCCATTTGCCTGAGAAGTTTCGCGTGATGGTTCCCTTTGACAATATTACTCAACAATTCCTCACGGATGGTAACGATTAAAAGAAGTATCTGGAGCAAAACGTCTAAACGGTATAGATGTTTTTTCAACATTTGGATTGATAAAATCCGAGTTTCACACATAACTAAGTGGGCAATCTCGCTTTAGGCGTTTATTGTTTGTCCAATTTAAAATAAAGGCTGAGGTCCGATTATAAGGACCAAAACTCTTCAGCTTGTTAAAATACTCGTAGCCATAATTTAGCATGAAAAATCTAAAGAGAAGCTATGCGGGAAAAGTAAGAATACAAGGGCAAATGCATTTAGCATTGAGTAAATGAGTATCTCGGTAATTTGGCGAGATACCGCCAAGCTGACAACGGTTTTGGCTATTTATTTTATCACCAAAAGTCGCGAAACTTGGCAACATTTTGGTTCGGTCCCTGTATCACCGTGTTAGGTATTGTAATAGAATGAATGTAATTGACCACTATGTTAGCTGTAACCGTAATTCGACCCTCATATTGTTTTTCAGTAATTTCGAGAAGCAGAAAGTACTATAAATATCTTGGCGGCCGGTTAAAAACTATACAAAGAAGAAGATAGAGCATCTTCTCCGGAGTTGTTTAGTTATTGCGCTTTCGAGTTTTTAGTTCAGCATTAATTGAGATAGCTCCGCTTCCTCGGTATACCTTTCTCTTTAGGTGTGCTTTGCTTAAAATTCTGAAACTACATGTATACGTGACAACAATAATGATTAAAAACTGTCTTTAAGACGACTATCTACGTTCCTCTATGGTTTGGGTCTCGTATATAGGTGCATCGCTCTGATCTACGCAATGGTTAGCTATGCTGGTTGATGTATCCTAGGGCCTGGATTTAAATTCCTGAGAAGGCTTGGATATTTGTAAATGTATGGTGCCTGTGCAGCATGGAGGCACTGAAAATACTGGGGAGTCGAAAGTCCTCTAGAGAAACCTTGTGGTAGGAGAAGAAGAGTGGTCGATTTTAACATTTGTCCCCGGGATGCTCTCCATCAAAACTGGATGAAGCTGTACAGTATGGTGGCATTATATCTAGAAAACCATTGGTGATGTTCTAGTGTACCGCCTGCTTCTTCCTGTCCTGCCCTTTATGAAGGTGCTTACTTTAAATACGTGATGCTTTATAAATATAACAAAGATGATGTTATATTCTCAGAAATGTTCTCATCTTTATACGTGGTCATCTACAGGAGATGGTTGCCAAAAGAGTGTTCACCGTGTTTATAAATAGTGCATACTTATGACGAGCGCCGCCTTAGATATGCATAATGATCAACAAAAACATTTTGTGAATGCTTCTTAAAGTTAATATGTATTGAGAAAACTCACCAATTCGAAATTGGTGAAATAAAGTTAGTTTTGAGGGGGGGGAGCTTCAACTTTTCTTTAAAACCAGTCCTCGACTCAGTTTTATTGTAATTTACGTTTCCTGCAGTCATTGATATATTCTTTGAATATGAGATTAAAAAAGAGTGGAAAAAGAATCTTACTTATACCTGGGACTGTAATGGCAAGTGACATGATACCGAATGCCACATTTCTTCATACCACATCCTAATTTCGAGTTTTCGGCCCAAGCCATCTAAAAGAAAATTTGAATTAACAACTAAGGGAGGAAGTAATATAGAACAGATTCTGCAATACTGAGAGTACTGGAAGTTATAAGTGGCTGTGCTAAAATAGTTCTAGAAAATGTTAATCTCTTTGACTTATTGCAATGCGTTAATTTTAAAAGTATATTTTTCTTACATTTGAGAACTTTTTTCAAAAGAGAGATGGGGAATTTTCGACCAGGTAAATATAGTCTGGGATCAAATGCTGATAATTTGGCTTCGGTAGTATAAATAACGAACTAATTTTCTATATGAGGATATCTCAGATACTGCGCCATTTTCTTCTTGAGACACTCAAATAAAATTAATAATGACAGCTGAAATTATCGTTGTTCTCCGAAATGAAAGAATGTGACAGGGCTATATGTCATTAAAACTACGTAAAT
The DNA here is from genome assembly GCA_000611955.2 of Stegodyphus mimosarum. NCBI lineage: Eukaryota > Metazoa > Arthropoda > Arachnida > Araneae > Eresidae > Stegodyphus > Stegodyphus mimosarum. The sequence continues at coordinate 16,848 of KK112783.1, read as the reverse complement.
GCTTAGGTTGGAAAAATTTATCTAAATTGATTTCAGACTCAGTGTCAGATTAACAGAACGGTTGGACCATATGGTTGGCTGCTAGCCTGTCAAACTACTGAAACGCGAGAAGTTAAAAAAATAATTAAAATAAGAAATATTTTCTCTGGCTAAATTTAAATAAAATCTCTTTAGAAAAGGTTTGCGTGGTTTAAGCCACGCACCTGAGCGAGGAGACAAATTTTTACATCGTTTAACTTATCGTTATGAAACTTTCAACATTTAATGCTTATACAACGAAAATCATTTTAAGCTATATAACCTATTATATAGTTTAAGTTTCAACAGATAAGTTACATTTTATAGCTTATAACCTTCTCTAATATATCAAAAATATTTTTTGAAAATTTCATGAAGATCGATTAATTAATTAAGGCGTCAAAGCATAACAAACAAACTCACATTCGCATTTATAATATTAGTTAGTATTGTTCGTACGCTTATTTTTAAGCAAGGTTCTTAAATTAAAAAAAACGGCATTATTTTTACTATTTTCTTGAAAAGTATGGAATTATTAAGAGGTTAATTTTTTTTTTCACATTACTTCCGCCTCCATACAGATTGCACATCCTTGTATTTATAATCCTGCGTTTTGACATAGGTGCTAGTAAAAGTGGGAAAGTTCTTACTTGTACGTAATGCCCACACTTTTTATCAGGGAAGCAGAACCTCTTTCTTAGATCATAATCATGGTATTCATCAAACCACAACCATACTCCATCTTGACCAGTTGGATCAAAGCCTTTGAACAAATTTTGTCCTATTGAATCCGGGTAATTATGCTGCGGCATTCCATGTTCAAATGTACATCCATCGGACCATTTTTGAGCCAGTTTTGCAAGTTCTTCATCCCATTCCTGAGTAATAAAATGTAATTTTACTTGCAACCTTAGAAGCAAGGAAATGTTTTAATATTATAATACACTGGTGTGCAAAAATTAAGGACGAAGTCGAAAAATTAGCATATCAGCTGAACGAAGAGGCAGAGCGGACAGAAAGACCAATCAGGAGATTAAGTAAGGTGATGTACGGTAGCACATGCGCAGATATGCAGGTAGACGTAATGGGGGAGTGTCTGAGTAGTATAAAGCATGTTGTCGGTGTAAGATCAGTATTTCTGGCAAAGAGATTGCACGCCGTATAGCAGTTAAAATCACACCGAGTTGCTGCCTCAGCAAGAAATGGCGAATAATCAATCTGTTAGACGACATCTGGATGCTTTTACCCGAGGTCGAATCATTGGGAAGTTGGACGAAGGCCGCAGTGTGACAAGTGTGGCTGCAGAGTTCGGAATTGCTCACAGCATCATGAAACGATGTGAGCAATTTCAAACTACAGGAGACAATTTCAAACTACAGGAACAGCTATCCGGGGGTTTAGTAGTGGTCGTCCACGAGGAACCACACCCACAGATGAGCGGTACATTGCCTTACAGGCCAGAAGAAACAGGCGGGAGAAATCGCTAGACACAAGACACAGGCGACTGGACGACCGATATCGTGTTTTACCGTGGCCAGAAGACTGCACGGTGGTGGTCTGTTTGCACGACGCCCTGTACGGTGTGTACCTCTAACGCCTGCCCATCGGAGAAGGCGTTCTCTGTGGTGCCAGGAACACCAGAATTGGAGAGACAATGAATGGGGACGAGTACTCTTTACAGATGAGAGCAGATTTAGTCTGAGTTGCGATTCTAGACACATACACATCTGGACAGAGCGGGGAACACGCAATAACCCCTTCAACATCATCAAAAGGGACTGTTTTGGAGGTCGCGGAGTTCTCGTTCGAGCAGACATAATGCTTGGTAGCCGGACCGACCTTCATATCTCCCAAGGAGGTTCGTCACCTGGGACTGCTATTGTAACGAGGTTCTTCTTCCTTACATGCGTCTTTTCACAAGGGCTATGGGTCCTCAGTTCCTCTTCATGGACGACAACGCTCCACCTCATCGCACAGTTACTGTCGAAGAGCTGTTGGAGAGTGAAGATATTGAACACATGGATTGGTCGGCAAGGTCTCTGGATCTAAATCCCGTCAAGCATGTACGGAACTTACTAGGGAGACCCGTGGCAGCACGTAACTTATCGCCAGTAACGATTCCGAAACTGCGATTGGTGTTACAAGAGGAACGAGCAGCAGTGTCTCAACAGCTCATTAACAATCACATATCCAGCATGCACAAATGATGTGAAACCTGCCTAGCAGTCAGGGGAGATCATATCCCGTATTAAAGACCGGACGTTTCTTGCTGGACACCCATCACAGGGATGTTTCGGCCTTCAGTCGCATTGCGCTCCATGCTACTTTTTCAATAAAGCTTCTTTTTATCCCTCTGATTTCTCTTTTAGTAAGTGTTGCTTACATTACTCATGTCCTTACGTATTGGGGATCTTACGGTATTAAATGTTTTGATATGGAAAGCTTTTGTACAAAGTTATATTGAAAAACCGTCTCGTTCTTAATTTTTGCACACCAGTGTAGAGTGAACGTCTGTTTTTAAATATTATTTTTATTCAGACATAAACTAAAAACGGATTGATTTTTAACTGTTACGCTTCACACAGCTATCAAAATAAATGAAACTTAATGAGATGTAAAACTAGTTAGCTGATTAAAATATTTATAGACACAGGTATAAATAAAAAAGCGAAATATTAATGAATTGCAACCAAAACACACAATAGTACATTTATTACAATACGTATAGAAAAACTGAATACAACTTCTTGATTTATAAATCCACAAATAAATGCTTTCGTTGAACAAAGTTTTAAAACTGAATTTGTAATTACTCATGTTGCAGTAGTTACCAATAATACCAAGCTTATAAAAATGTAACTTCCCTTTCCGTTGGCTTTATCCGAAACACTGCTTCCTATACCCTTTTTTGAATATTTTTGTCTTTTATTGTCTATTAACCCGATAGATAAGTTAATAGACACAGCAATCCCAGCCTAAATAGCCTAATTCTTCAATTAATGCTGTATGATGTTAGTTACACCACTATTTATTCGGTTGTAATCGATAAGGAACATTTTTAACATGCTTAATGACAAGATTTGACTCAAAAATTTTATTAACAAATGGTTGTTGGAAATTACTTTAGTGAAGCCTCACACTCCAATATGTATTTGTTTAGAAGTGAGTCTCGGCTGTTCTTGAGTACGCCTGTCTTAAAGGAATTATTCCCACCAAATTCAAAAAGTAGCCCACGATTATTAAGATAAATCTAATTTTATATATTGTACTTCTAAGATATGTCCGAATAAATCAATTCCGATTATTTCATTAGGAAAACTTGCTTTTGTACTATTAAAATATCCTACGAGATATAAGAAATATCGTTGTCTCTTCGGTTTTCATTAAAAAACTGATAATCTTACTCTTCAATGCCCAGTTGCCGACTGTCACATCCCCGCAAGAGTTATTTTAGTATTTATGAAGATATGGCATCTGTTACGGCTGATTTGGTATTAATACGAAAGCGAATGTTGGTGGGAGTTTCATCGTTTTGATCATGATGGGTTGATCAGGCGTACAACCGTTGCGTTTTTAACCTGTAGATGACGATGATGCAAATTATAGCTGTTGGAACTGGTAATGGAAATTAGCAGGCAGAAGTGACTGCTAAACTGTACATTTCGTCTAAGGCTAGTATCACATATCCATTTACACTCATGTCCATAAATTAAGGATAATACAAAATTACTTATGCTTCTTACTTATGCTTGATGTTACTGATGTTACTATTGAGAAATAATAATACAATGAATGAAAGAAGGACATCTTTTATCAACCTATCAGCACAATTTCTATTTTTTACACTCATGTCCATAAATTAAGGATAATGCAAAATCAGGCAAAGTAAGAGTTAGAAGCAAAACAAGTTTGACTTATTTGTAAAGCTTATTTATTAAACAAAAGGTAAAGAGCAAACAAAGATGCTATATGTTGGATATTATTGAAAGAATAGCTGTTTTTTCTCCCTGGAGCAAATTACAAAAGAAACCTATTTACAAAAAACCAATATTACATGGTTGGTATGATTGTTAATACATTGTATGTCTCCCAGACGATGCAATACAGTCCGTACAACGTCTAGGCATGCTGAGTATCAAATTATCGATCTGATCTTGGGGGATATTACACCACTCAAAAAGCAATACTCTCCGAAGTTCCGGTAGACATGCAGGAGGAGGTTGACGGGCTGCAACTCGTCGGCCAAGCATGTCCCACACGTGCTCTACTGGATTCAAGTCCGGGGAGAATGCTGGCCAGTCCACACGGGTGATATCCTCCGATTAAAGGCATTCGCTTACGATATTTGCACGGTGAGGACGGGTATTGTCATCCATAAACACAAATTGTGCGCCCACGGCACCCCGAAACAAACGTACATGTTGTTCCAGAATGACCTCCCGATAGATTTGGCCTGTCATGGTTCCAATTTGAACATGCAGGTCAGTTTTGGAACCCAGAATAATTCCACCCCAAACGAGCACTCTTGCACCAACGTAACGGTGTCGTTCAATGATGTTTTCTTGGTGGTAACGGGTACCTGGAGCTCTCCATATGAAAGTCCGGCGAGAATCAGACTGCAAGCTAAACCTGGACTCTTCGGAAAACATCACACAAGTCCACTGTTGCGGTGTCCACAATACATGCTGTCTCTTTCAGGCTAACTGCAGGCGACAGTGAGTTGCAGTAAGTGGAACGCATCTGACGAGCATATAGACCCATCTGCCCTAAGCGTCTGTACACGGTCTGCCTTGAAATTGTCGTACCAGTGGCTGAAGAGAGCCGACGAGACAGGTCTGAGGCTGTGCTCCGCCGGTTTCTTTCGGCGGTAACTGCCAAATACCGGTCCTCATTCGGCGTTGCAACTCTGGGCCGACCTGTGCTGCAACGTTTACTCACATTACCATCATCTTGGAATCGTTGCCGAAGCCTGGAGATCACACTCTGGGCAATTCCAAGTTCGTCTGATACTTCCAGTTGGGTACGCCCCCATTCCAGACGGCCGATCATTCTACCACGTAAAAAAATCATCCAAATGCGTCCTTTGTGTCATAACTATTCGGTTATTGCACTGAAATGCTTATAAAGCGCCTGCGAACAATTTTACTTCTTTGCCTGTATTCCTTATATATCACTCTCTTACACTCTCGTCATTGTGACGTACCGTCGGTGTCATCTGGTTACTTTCTGAAATTTGCGTATGATTCTTGAAGATGTGTGTAGTGATTTTACAGGTGATATATTTATTTTAGAGTTCGATTGCCGCGTGACTCCGAATTATCCTTAATTTATGGACATGAGTGTATTTCAGAAGAACAACTCTTTCAGGCAGCTTTTCTACTTGCTCTACCACTGAAAGAAAGACGCCTGATTTTTTCTTTTCTTTCGCCAAAAAATTGTAAGTTGTTCGTTTTCAACAACTAACGAGGTATAAGCATCGAATCCCTCGTCATCAACCATCATTTGTATTGGAGAATTAGTTCCCTTTTACATAATAACCCCCAAACGATCAGCGATGATTGGCTGTTTCTTATCATGAGACAAAGCAGTAAAATGAAATTCTTCCGAAATGTTTTAAATGTGTGACACAACCTTCTGTGTCAGTCAGTACAAGAAATAATGGAAATAAGAGACTTTGATGCATACGCAATCAGAAGGGGCGTTGGAACTATGCAAATGGCTTTCGGAAATATAAACACAAACATAAATGACAAATACTAAAATAGATGCAAACTTGGAGCTCGAAATAATATACAGAGCTGAATTTTTTAAACACAATACGGAAAACTAAATACGCAATACTTGAGAATGCTATATCATTCTTAAATAAATAAGAGCACTGTTGTAAATCTTGTAAATACTACATACACTATATACAGTCACAAGTTATTGCTGAAAAGCAGTATTGTGATGGATAGTTGGGGCTTTTTGAATATATATTTGACTGTTGGAATGTAATCTGCCAGTTTGACAATATGTGTGTAATTTGAATTCATGATCTGAATGAGAAAATTATGAGAACTGTAAAAATAAAGCTTTGAGCATTTTGTAAATTTACATCTTCTAAATTTACAAGGAACTTTCAGAACACCCGGCCAACATTCGACCACGGTTCCTTGTCTACCATCTTTATTTTGTTAAGAAATGTTATGCATTGATGATAAAGGCACACTAGCTGCATTTCTTAACAGGCTGGTGGTAGATTTTGTCTCTCTCAACCGCTATGTTTCAGTATCTGGGGTAGAGCCCAAAACATGTACTTTCAAAATAAAAATGTTTTCCTCAGCTAACTTCTTTCATTTGTGTTTTATTACGAAACGGTACTATTTTCTGGATGTCATATTGATTGATACTAACTTAAAGTTAATTGTACCAGATGTTCTCTCTGGCTGCATTCATCAGAATGGACACCCGGTACTATTACTTTTGATTTACTAATATAATTAATAGCATGCTTATATACATATGATACATGCATGCCTATATGCATACTCCCATGTGCAATGGATCTACATACAGTGGCTCCCAAAAGTGTTCGTACACTTATGATTTTCATTGAAAAAGGGCTCTATCCATTAATTAAGAGTAAACTTTCTGAATGAGATTTTAATAATAAGATATAAAATCTATTCGTAACAAAATTACATGAAATATTTTTAAAATGTAGCGAAACTTTATTTTTAAGAAATTAATAATTAAAAAAATGACAAACATTTTATCTCGCCAAAGTCTTCATACACTGAAATATTTTTGGATAAAATCAAAATTGGAATGATCGTTTGAAGATTTTTTTTTTATTTTTGCAATGTGGGGGCATTTAAAAAATCGTTTGTTTTAATTTTTTATTGTTTGCTTCATAATATTCTATTTATTAGTGAAAAATAGGTCGCAGTCGTAAAGAAATTACAAATAGCATTTGAAAATTGATAATTTTTCACCGAAGTAGAGGTAAATCAATTCGAAATATCGCTAAATTAGTTAATTTATCCCATTCTACAGTGTAGTATGTGATAAAACGCTTTAAAGAAGAAAATCGGATTGAAAACAAGATAAGAAAAGGTCGACCGAGAAAGTTAACTAAACGTGATGAGAGATTTATTATTAGAAAATTTGTGAAAAACCCACGTTTGAGTGCTGTAAAAGTTTCTGAAGAATTTAATGCAAAGTTTTCTACTTGAATTTCACCTAAAACTGTTCGACGAGTTCTCAGAGAAGCTGGATTCCATGGGCATTCTGCCCGTAAAAAATTTTTTGTTAGTGAGAAAAACAGAAAGCTTAGGCTTTCATTCGCAAAATCAATGATAAACACACCCGAAAGTGCTGGAATAATGTCCTATTTGCTGTCGAAAACAAATTTAACATTTTTGATTCCGGTGGTCAAATAACCGTATGGAGAAGAAAAAAATGAGGAACTTCATTTTAAGAACTTAGTTGGAACAATTAAGCATGGCGGTGGAGGTGTTGTTGTGTGGGGGTGCACGGCAGCATCAGGACTAGGTAATTTGGTATTTATTGAAGGCATAATGAATCATTCTCTTTATTTAAATATTTTAAACGACAATTTAAAATTATCAGTCCAAAATTTGGGTATTGGAAACAAGTTTATTTTTAATCATGTTAACGATCCTAAGCCTCTCAGCGTTCGTCTGTGGTGTCTCTATAATTGTCCACAGATTTTGAAAACACCACCTCAGTCCAGATTTAAACTTCATAGAGCACATTTGAAGAGAACTGGAGGTTAGAGTACGAAAACACGACATCAAAACGGAAAGGGGACTCAAAACAGTCGTGGTGAAAGAATGGATGAACATTGATACAGAAATTACAAAAAAACTAGTAAAATCTATTCCCAGACGTTTAAAAGCGGTTGTGGATGCTTAAAGGATATCCTACTAAATATTAATTTAACGAAAAATGAAAATATTTATGTCAAGCTTTTTTTGAAGTGTACGAAGACTTTTGTGAGATAAAATGTTTGTCATTTTTTTATTATTAATTTCTTTAAAATAAAGTTTCGCTATATTTTAAAAATATTTCATATAATTTGGTTACGAATAGATTATAGATCTTATTATTAAAATCTCATTCAGAAAGTTTACTTTTAATTAATGGATAGAGCCCTATTTGAATGAAAATCATAAGAGTACGAACACTTTTGGGAGCCACTGTACATGGGAATTGAAAACGAAAGTGAAATGATAAAATATTTCAATGAAAAAAACAAATCAAAATTTTACTTATTGAATTATTTGCTATATGTTTAAAGATAAAATTTTTATTTATTTTTTTCACTGAAGTGTTTATTTCACTTTTGTTTTCAATTCTTGAAAGTGAAATAGAATTATCTTTATTTAAGGTACAAGAATCTAATTAAAATTCTTTTTTTCCTTGCTTTGGGGAAGGGCCAGAATTTTCGGTTGAACTATTATAATTAAAATACATTGAAATGGTTCGTCGGCTAATTCTGGATCCAGTAAAGCAAGGATTTTTGTAAAAGGAAGATTTCAGTTAGTTTCAATATTTCTTTCCTCTGATGAAGTGGCATTGAAGTTGATTGAAATCATCTTCTTTTAAGTTATTTAAATTTCTTTAAATTTCATAAAATTTTTGAATTGGGGTATGCTTGTTTAAAAGTTTTGCTTTCAACAATTTTAAAAATTCTTTGTTGCATTTATAAGATTATTTGAAATTTATTAATTATGAATTTCAATTTTTGTTTTTTATGAAAAAATAGTTCTAAATTTCTTTTATGTCTT
>KK112782.1:584512-604406 GCA_000611955.2 Stegodyphus mimosarum | reverse complement strand
CACTTTTCAAATTGTTGCCACTAAATGTTATCGCTCTGCATTAAATTTTAAAAAATGAAAAATCTGCATAAATGTATGCACGTTTCTCGCATTGTGATAAAACCTAGAGCCATCGAATTTTGAATGACGTAATCCTACTGCGAATATGGGCATCTGGAAGTCCTAATTTTGAATTTAAAATTTGCTTTATTATCGATTTTATGTTTTCTAACATTTCAACGAATTTCTGATTAACAAACTAAATGATTTCAAAGCGAGCAATGGCAACACTGTACGGAAAAAAAAAAAAAAACATTTTTATCTCCAGCGCACGAGACTTACGGAAATTCTAAAGATATGTTCATTTTAAAATGATTTTGCGATATTGATTTTGAACTGAATTTTATGGTTTGAGTACGTAGTACATGATATTTAACCCTCTCAGCGTTACGGCCGGATTTTTCCGTATAGAAGGCTGCCTTCTATATTCGTTACAAATGAAAATTTCTGCTATTTTTTAATATATCTGATTTCGGTTTGGATTTATATTGGAAGAAAAGAAATCAAGGTACAAAATGAAAGAGTCAGTTTTTAATTAAAATCAAGAAAATAACACTCGTTCATGACATTTTGAGGAACTTTGAAATTTCAAGGCTAAACCCGTAACGCTCGGAGGGTTAATAAAAAAAGGTAGCACACGAAACGTTAAAAAAAAAGGCGCCTTTGGACGTAATTTAAAATCTGAAATCTTTCAGATTTTTTTATGGATTTCGTTTTTTTACTGGTTATTATATATAATCATCGGATTAATTCCATTTACAGTAACATATATGTGTTTGTTGCATTGTGCTAAAACAACGGTACCTAGAGCTATCCAAATTTGAACATTGAACGTTTCCATTCGAATATGGGCATCTGAAAGGCCAAATTTTTATTACCGATTTCACATTTTGTAAAACTTTAAAGAATTTTTCTTAACAAACTCAAGCATTTCAAAACAAGCATTGGCAACGTATAGCATTGGTATAGAAAAAAACATTTTTATCTCCAGCCCGTGACACTGTTTATCAGAAATTCGTAAGATATGCTCAATTAAAATTATTTTGTGACGTAATTTAAAATTTGAAACCTTCAACTTTTTGGGGCGTGGGTGATATGGGCTCAAGAAGTCTTCTTAAGCCACAACTCAAATATTCTACTTACGGCACTGCATTGAACATCGAAAAATGATATTTGGATGATTAAAAATGAAACGAATCTGTAAAGTCATTTCACGTTTCCTCACAAGATGTCGCCACCACATACATTTTGTTGCATTGTTTAAATAAACTTTGATAGCAACTTCTTACGAACACAACACAGTTTTTTGCAAAATATTAGCTACTTGAATTATTTCATTATTGTCAGTGCATCAGGCTTTAACATGTGTAATGCTTAAAACTAGCAATACAGAAATAGTATGCTTACGATAGTGGATTAATCTCTTAACTACTTCACTTGGTAGAACTTAATGACGGACGCAGGACCCGATTAAAACTTTTAGATGGCTTTAACAAAAAAGATTTGGTACTCCCATATAAAGTTACAATATAACGCCTGTCCTTTCCCCATTTCTTCTCTCTCGGTCTTTGCGTAACTGCATCTTAGTATTCAATTGCGAAACCGGCAATGCGAAATTTTGGTGACTTCTTTCCTTAGATACCTAAGTACTTTTTTGTAATGCCCTGTTTTCTTAGGCCTAAACACTTGCTTAGTGGTTAATCTACTAACTCTGGATAGACGAACATATTTTTACATTCCAACAGCAATGCATCCCTGGTGCCGCTCATTCATATGTAGTATTAATGCCAGTCAGGGTCGCTTTCCGAGGCCCGGGAGCAACTGAACATTTTGCGACCCTCATCCTTGCCAAGAATCCAAATAATTTCACACTAAAATTTCGCAATATCAGTTTAGCTCCCCTGGATGTTGTGCCCGTGAGTAGATGTCCTTCCCCTTAGCGACGCCGAGTTAAATATCACTACTGGTTACAGGCCAGTAGTATTATATAACCTGTACAGTTAATTTTTTTTCGCGTACCATTTGTTAAAATTATTACTTAAATTTATCAAAATGTCATTCATTAAAGAAATTTATATAATTTTTTAAGGAAGCATAATTATAGATTTAAAAGAAAAGCAGGGTTAGGATTTAAAAAAAAATTAAAGATTTGTTAATCAATAAAAGAAAACTTCAAAAATAAACGGAGGCATAATCATAAATTAAAAAAAACAGAATTTTTTTGGCTATAAAATAGCATTTGCCAAGCAATTGTTTTTAGGAAAATATATGCGCCAAATTAATACTTCCAGGCAAAACACGGACTTTCATTATCAGCTCATTTCAATTGGGTTAAATTTTTGTACGAAAATTTTCTGAGCACTTTGTAATACAATAGTAACATTAAAAAAAAAATTCAGTAATTCGTACACTACAGAAAGTAGTATAATGAAATCTTCATACAAATGCACAGAAAGAATATGAGATTTTTTTAGAAATTGAAGCGGTTTTTTTTTTTTTTTTTTTGTGGGGGGGTGATTAAAGTGGTTTTTTTTTTTTTTTTTTGAGGGGAGATAGAATAGTTGCAACTTTACCGACAGGTGGTGCTTCACTTGTTTTCGCAGCACATCTAGTTAATTACAATTACTCAGTAATAATTTATGAGAATGGCTATCAGATGTGGCATAACACTCTGCATAGCATCGAAGACGTTTCAGATCCAATTCCTATCACAGGATGACAAATAACTTCTTTAATATTGCCGACATTTGTGCACCTGAGGCTGTAAGTAGACTCATAACCAAAATCACATGGTATAAGGTCTAGCGACCTTAGTGGCCATTCGAGCAGCAAAGACTGACTGAGGACATGATCATCGCCAAATATCGATTGCAGCAGGTACCAACTAGAACCTGTCTCTATCCTCCATGAATGTTACACTGTGGAATATTTGAAATTCTTGAAGTAATGGAACGATGTTATCTTTTTAAAGCTGTGCATAACACTCTACTGTCATCGAAACGGCTGTAAATCTATCGCTACGAATTTTCTCAAAGAAAAAGGAAGCAATAAACTGAATATATAATGAATGAAGCAATGAACACTGTCATCTGGCATTTCCACAGTCACATGTGGGTTCTATGTCTCTCAGATACGGTAGTTGAGTATATTTACACATGGATTAAGGGAAAACTGCGGTTAGGCAATCCAAAAGACGTTCGATAGCTTGTCCGCACCTTTTTTTTTCATTTGTAAAAGAGCCCAGTTTGCAAATTCATGACATCTCGAGAAATCGGATGTCTTTATTTCCCTACTTACTGGATTTTGTAAGGATGCATCATGAGGATAGCCATGAGTAATTCTATCAGTCCCGTACGAAGGTCTCCAAGATAGCTACAATGTAATTTGTCGATGAAAATATAATTATTCGTGGAAGGAAATTTTTCGTATTAAAAAAAATCTCATGCCTTTTTGTGCATTTCTGTCAAAACCGCATCGTACTATTTACTGTCTATATTTTTCGAATTAATGAACTTTTACGCTTTTTTGTTGCTGTTGTTGTTGTTGCTTTTTGGATTACCTGGTATGATTAATAGGTTAATTATTACAGTAGACAAAGAACAAAATAAAATTCCAAACTTTAAAAACTTTTTTATTGATAATACTTTAAAATCATCAACACTTATAAGTGACAAGAACAATACATTTAATTAAACAGTGACCAGCAGGCAAGGTTAGCTCATATGTTTGTAGAACATCGTTGCACATGCTATCGTATGAAAGAAAAGATATAAAAACCCATCAGAATATGATATATATATTTATGCGTTTGCAACTGGAAATTAATGACGGTTAGTAACTTAAACTAAAACTGAAACTCTCAGTGTGTTTTTACCTTCTTTAAAAATAATGACATCTTGGAATTTCAATCGGTGGGCAAATCCAAGACATGCTTGAAACTGAAGTTTCTCAATCAGATATTATTAGACTATTTTCTATCAGAGATTTATCTGCTCTCAGACGAAGCAGATTTTAAAATATAAAGATTTATGACACTAAACAACAATTCCATATTTTTTTGTAAGTCCGAGGAAGTAAAACTTTCACATATATCTACCAGGAACCAAAAAGAAAGCTACCTCTGAAACTCAGCAACAGGTGGGAATAATTTGAAATATCTTGTGATGCGTAAAATTAACCTACTCAAGATCATGAACTTGCATCACACGTTCGTCGATACTTAAAAACAAGTGAATTTTAGAATTAAATTCGGCTTAAACTTCACGGTTATAAATACAATTATTCTTAATATAAACAGTAGTCTAATCTTCTTAGACTGCCGAAAAGTTATTGTCCCATTTTCCCCTTTTATACAGAACACTAAGCAATTACAACAATTTAAAAATAACTAAAACATTTATTTGGCTTTTAGCTTGGAGTTATGAAAACTAAAACAATTAACAAAATTAAGATCCACTTCTTGCTATCTTGACAATGATTCGGATGGGGGATATTGTATATCTCAGCAGTTCACAGAACCGAGAAAAATACGGAGACTGAATATTTATACTAAATTGAAAATAGCAAAGTTATAGTTCTGCTTTGTTTCTATTGGTTAGTTAAAAGTTTCCGTTTGAAAATTTTTCATTACTACTGAATAAAAGCTTCACTTTTTCTAAAGCTCATCCATCATTTTCGTTATGTAAGAATCATACGCTGAGGTTTAATTTTGAAATAAACAAATTTAAGAAAGATTTATTACACATATATTGTTATTTTAAAATAGAAAACTAAATGGAGTCTTAAGAATAAAAATTAATTAAAGAATTTTATTTAAAGAACGGAAAGGTATTTTAGACTGGTATAGATTTTGAATGTGTTTCAAAATCTAAATCAATCCAAAGCTGCTTTTTTGCCTAATATTTAAATTTTTTATCCGCAAGTAATATTTTGTCCTAAATATAATTTTAAATTTATATTAGCTTTAAAGAAATAATATTCAAAATTCGATATTTATTTATGTTTTAGAAATACTGACCTCTTGTAAAGTGGTGGTCATCTTAGGGAGGTGACAGTCTGGAGACGGAGCATTATACATTGTAGATTCTCACTCTTAAGTAGCATGCACTAAGTCAAGACTCTTGAATATACGTAAGAAATTTATCGCTATGTCTAGTTAATCAAACACAAACCTAGGAAGGATGTAAAAGACTCTTTTATTAAGAAGTCAAACAGTTTAACAAAAAACACTCCTGGTGCTTACAAAACCAGCCAGCATTTACGGCGTAAATTCAAAGTAAGGAATTCACATTTAAATTAAAGTACGTCTTTAAGTTAGCCAAAGGCTACGCAGAAATAATTAACGCGCAAGTTTGCTTAAGCCTTCACCGGTGTGAGAGCACTGTTGGCAAGATTATCGTCTCAGAGAAATAATATTCAATACAGATATTTGCAGCGCGAGCTGTCGTGAACTAAAACATTCCTGAGACGATCACCTCTGAACATGATAAATGTTCTTGAGAATATAAATAAACATTGATACTGAACGTCAACTTTCTAAAATGATTACCTCCGCATAAAATCTATAGAGTTTCTAAAGTTAGATCTATAGAGTTTCTATAGATAATCTAAAGAGTTCTATAGAGAATCTGTAGACATACGAAGGGTGTAAAAGACGCTTTAATTAAACTCAGAATAATTAAACAGAAGGCACTTCTTTTGCTTAGAAATCAGCTAGTATTTATAGCGTAACTTAGAACTAATGACTTCAAAGTAAAGTTGTATATAGCCAACAAAGGTTACACAGAAAAGCTTGGGGACAACTAAATTCATCAACAATGAATGCTTGCTGGCATCATCTCTGGTCAAAAATTGTCAACAAAAGATTTCCATCGATTAAAAATGAAGCCAAGGAAATGGTACAACTGAAAAAGCAACAGACGAAGAAGGATTTTCAGTATGGGAGAAAGAGAAATTAAAGAATTAGTCAAAAATGACAACTGTTAAATGACAAAGGAAGAATTAGATGATTTCATAGCACCAACCGATAGTGAAAATAGCGATACTGAAGAAGATAAGAGGCCTTTAAAATAGAAGAAGTTACACGAATTGTTAAAAAAGGCACAGCAATTATCTAATTTTATAACGGAGACTGACCCAAATGAAGAAAGAAGCAGACATTTTGTGAGAGGTATTGAAAAACTTTGCACTCCTTACCGCGAAACTTTTAATGAGTTCCAACAGGCATTGTTCCAAGACAAAATTATCAGGTATTTAAAAAAATAATTCTATCATGTGTCTACTTTTTAAGCGGTAACAGGAATTTTTTCACTTAACATTAATTTCATTTTTCCCTTTTAACTGCAATGATATTTAAGTTGGTATGAATGATACATATTTTCTAGATCTGAAATTTAACTTAATCGTTTTTACCATTGAAATTTAACTCTGCTGATCGCAATTTTGACGCATGCGCAATGTGTTAGTGACGTAACTTCCGCGTTTGGCAAGGGTTCAGTCTTAGAGAAATGATTGCCTCCAAAGGACTCACTGTATTTATAATGAATTTGATTACAGTACTGCATTTACCTCATACGGTTAAGTTATTTGAATATGGCAAAGCCCAACGAATGCTCTAGCGTATGCCTAAGAAAGGTGTTTTCTCCCTCCTTTCTGCATGCCTTCGTGGTGTAACGGTAGCACACTCGGCGCGTATTCGAGAGGTCCAGGTTCGAGACCTGGCATGGGCATTGCACATTTATCACGTTTTCAGCATAAAAAAATACCTAATGACACTACAGTGGCGCCCGAACTAAAAAGGAGGTGGATGATGATTCTTCACCACCAGGATTTAGCTATTTGGTTCCCTAATCCCCAGTTGCCCTTTCCCTCCTTTCTGCATGGATTCGTGGTGTAACGGTTAGCACACTCGGAGCGTATTCGAGAGGTCCAGATTCGAGTCCCGGCGTGGGCATTGCACATTTTTTATGTCTCCTATATAAAAAATTCTAATGTCTCTACTATGGCGCCCGAACTAAAAGGTGGTGGACGATGATTCTTCGCTACCAGGATTTGGCGATTGGATCCCCTAATCCCCAGTCGCCCTTTAAAATGGGGAGTATATAAGGTATTTTCTCCCTGCTTCTCTTATGCCTTCGTGTTGTAACGGTAGCACACTCGGCGCGTATTCGAGAAGTCCAAGTTCGAGTCCTGGGGAGTTCATTGCACATATTTAACGTCTGCTGCTTCAAAAATAACCTAATGACTTTACAATATAAATTAGCGAAAAAGATCAAAAACACATAAGTAAATCAACAAAATCTTAATTTAATCAAGCAAAAAAAAAAAAAAAAAGATTTAGATAATATCGCCTTCGTGATGCAACAGTAGCACACTCGGAGCGTATTTGGAAGGTCCAGGTTCGAGTCTCAGTGAGGGCATTGCACATTAAACACGTCTCCAGCATCAAAATAGCCTAACGTCTCTAAACCTTAAAAACATGCAAAAGTTTCCTTTAAGTTCAAAGAATAAGCACAAAGAGATGTGCATATTTCTTTGCAGTTTGATTTTCTAAATTAAACAAATGCATATCTGTCTGAAAGGAAGCTGTTATGTATATGGTTACTTATTAAAATTATAATTGCAAAGCTGACTTATTTATTGCAAATAAACACTTCAAATGTTACGAAAGCGTGAGAGACAACGTCTTCTTTTAATTAGTTTATCTGTGTGTGACAAATAGAGAGATGACAGGAAGCTGCGACCTTTCCAGTGGAATTCTTCTATTTTTGACATCTTGTAGCTGACTGCATCTTTTTGTATAAGATTCATAGCAAGATGACGTCATTCTCATGCAGTAATCCTTTCAGATTCTGATTACAGAAATAGGCATTTCTAGTTATTAATTTACATGCAGTTATGGTTGCCTCCACGTAACTAACTGATTTGCTCGTGCATTTTGGGTGAGTGGGTTCTGTCTGATGAAACAGTTACAGTGAACAGCTTAGAGAACAAAGGATATTATCTCTAATGCTTTTGATGGTTCTGAAAACCATAGCATGAGAGCAAGACTCGCTGAATGCTCATGAGATGACACAGAGAACAGTTTCAGTATCATTGAATGATTTGAGGCGCAGAGAGTAGCAGGCGCGTTTCAGGATACAGAGAAGGAGAAATGAAGATACTTTATTACATATTGTAATTCTAATATTACAATGTATTCTTAATGGAATGTAGATTTCTTTTAACAGATACCTTAAATTTAATCCAAATGATCTTTAATCAATCAAAAGGTACTTATATATATATTTTTTAATACACACCTAAATATTAAAATAGTGATGGACCTTAATTCTGATGTGGAAAATGAAAGGAATCTAAAATCTTTTTTCAATTATATAGTAAAATGTTTAGAATGACTCAAAAAAACATACTTTTATGCTCTTATTTAAAGTAACTACTTTTTAACTATCACAATATGACTCATCTAATGTGCATGTAACCGCAAAATATATGTACCGAATTATGCAATGTAAATAGGCTACCACATTTCATGACATGTATCTGGTTAACAGAATCAAATGGTACTACAAGGGCTCATTAAAATTATTGCACATTTTTCCTTCTCATAATAACCGCTTAGGTGGGTGATTACAAGAGTAGCTAGTATAATAATAGAAAATAAAATAAATATTGTTCATGATTAGCAAATTTTTGCAAAAATGGAAATAGCTGTGTCGTGTAAGACTTGTAAGATATTTCTCCCGCCTTCTTCGCATGCCTTCGTGGTGTAGTGGTCTGCATGCTCGACGCGTAACCGAGAGGTCCGTGGTTCGATTCCCGGCGAAGGCGTTGCTCATTTTTCATGTCTCCTGCTTCGAAATAACCTAATGTCTCTACAGACTCACCCATTAGCCTTTGAGAAAGTAAAACAGAATGACTTAAGATTATGGAATTGCTATTTCTCCGTTTCGATAACTGATATGAGCAAAGGAATGTAGATGCAATGAATTTTCTCTAAGACGACCGCGAACTGTCTCAGACGATTATGGACTTCTACTGAAGTGGCCATTTGAAAAAGGTTATGACCATTACCGACGTTTGTTTACTTTCTCAGAAACAATGCTCTCTTTCAAAAGTGGTCTTCTTAGAAAGAAATTCGCACAGGAGAAGTTTTACTGCATTTAAGGGAATTGCTAGGTGACTAAAATTAGTATTTCGTAAAGATAAGCTTGGTGAACTCTCTCATAGTGACCACCTTTACAGTGTTGCCAGCCCATCTGAGAACATAAATACACATTGGTGTTGAACATCATTTTTCCAAGTTAATCGATTCCTCCGAAAGACAAAAAAATTCTTGAAATTGGGGATTGAATGCCCCGTAATTTAGCTTCGATGTCACCTAGTAATTCATCCATACATGCAAATCTTATAATTCCGAAAAAAGGTTCAAATGTTGCATCTACATCACAAAGTTAAGTCTCGAAATCAAAGATACCTTAAGATAGTTTTATGGAAAGGAGTGGAAAATATAATAAATTTCTGGTTTTTTTAAACAAGTGAATGCGAATTCCACCTTCCTGCTTTTAAGAAAAAGTATAAAGAATTGTTTTTGTCATCAAATGAAAACTTTCTGCATTCTTGTAGTAAAAGACATTTATCAGTCATCTGATTATTGTATAAAAGAATTAATTTTTTTTCATGTATTTAGTTTCTTTTAATATAACTTCACATTTTGCTTTTATAGGCAATGTTGTACTACATATCACTTACCTCGATAGAAAACATATAAAAATAAGTAAGACTCAAAATTATAGTTTAAACTAGCAATAGCCCTTAGTTATAATATAATTAGTTATATATATTAGTTAACATATTATATAGCTAGTTAATATATATATATCCTTGTACGACCTATTAAATTATGCACATTTTTGCTGCACTTCATTCACATTTATTTCCTCAAATTTGATATATTCATCATATTTCTCATTCAATTCAGTTCTCACTTCGAGGCAAGGAAAAAATACGCATGTAAAAACTCAAAACACCTTCATTAAAACTTGTGAAATACAGAAAAACCTAAAAGACCAAATACAGTTAAAAATAATAATAAAAAAAACGGAAAATTAAAATTAGAGTTTCTACGCAAAAGCAGCAGTTCGGCCAGCGAGTCAGAAGACAAAATTTTCAGTGCAAAAAATTGAAAGTTAACTTTCCGTCACACTGGCAAAAAGACACAGTAGTTGGTGCACCGAATAACTTCATTCACTATTCTACTAAGAGTTTTAAATGTAAAAAAAAATAACGGCCTCGTTAGGCTTAACGCCATTTTTAAATTGTTGATAATTCTACAACTATTGCATGAAGATAAAGGCACCCGACTATGCATTCCTATACTCTGCGCATGGTTCGAGTTGAAATCTGTTGGGAAGAGTGTTGAAATCTGAAGTAATCTGTTGGGTTGACGATCTATATCAGTTAAATCACAGTAGAGTTCCTATTCTGCCGTAATTTTGTTGAAGACGATGTCAATCACTCTCTTGGGAAACTGTACTTGAACAGCAGTTAAGTTTTCTAGAGAAGGATTGTGGGTTCTGATTCCAACTTTTGAAAATCTTTTATATGGCTGCTTTTGAGAACCCAGTGAGATATGCTGCCTTCGAAATCGAGGCCTCTGCTAAACGGGCACCAACAATAAGCCCTTTTTCAAATAGTGAAAGATCTGTCGTTTTTCCCATTTTACTTCATTCATCGTGAAAAACACTCTTACACCTTACTTTTATAACGTGTAACCCACATCATAAAAAAAGATTCGCATACTTCATCCCTAGCACGCGTTCAAAGGAAAAATCTCAAAGGTTTCTAATTCATTTGCCAGTGTGTGTTTATTTTCTTTTATAAAGCCCTGTACAAGTGAATAAAAACAAAATTGCTAGTAACAAAAAGTAAGAAAAAAATATGAGTGAAACTACTAAATGGATTGATGACGTAAATTAAGATTCCGCAAGTATCTTTTCATTTAACATTTCACATTACATTAGAGAGAATCGAGAATCAGTGGTGGCTTGGGAAGTAGAATCAATTGAAAATTTAAAAAGTAATTAAGTAGAATTTGCCTTGCCAAACACGCTCATTTTTAAACATTTTTAAATGCATATATTTTTAGTCCAAAGGGATTTAGTCCCGAAGGACTATTACTTTCGTTTTGCGATTTTGCGTTGATTCACTCTGAATGCCCGATTCACTTTTCAAATTGTTGCCACTAAATGTTATCGCTCTGCATTAAATTTTAAAAAATGAAAAATCTGCATAAATGTATGCATGTTTCTCGCATTGTGATAAAACCTAGAGCCATCGAATTTTGAATGACGTAATCCTACTGCGAATATGGGCATCTGGAAGCCCTAATTTTGAATTTGAAATTTGCTTTATTATCGATTTTATGTTTTGTAACATTTCAACGAATTTCTGATTAACAAACTAAATGATTTCAAAGCGAGCAATGGCAACACTGTACGGAAAAAAAAACATTTTTATCTCCAGCGCACGAGACTTGCGGAAATTCTAAAGATATGTTCATTTTAAAATGATTTTGCGATATTGATTTTGAACTGAATTTTATGGTTTGAGTACGTAGTACACGATATTTAATAAAAAAAAGGTAGCACACGAAACGTTAAAAAAACGCGCCTTTGGACGTAATTTAAAATCTGAAATCTTTCAGATTTTTTTTTATTTTTTTATCTTTTTAAATGCATATATTTTTATCTTTTTAACTATCTTCATAAAAATTTACTAGGAGACAGAAATGACTGTCCTCGTCCTAAGTTACTAATGAAAGAATCAGTGAAAATTTGTGGGAATTTTGCACGCTGTTTAGTTTGCCATTTGTATAAAACAACAATTACAAATTTTGAAAAAAAAAAATGTTGTTATCTTTCAAAATGTGAGCAATCAAAAATATAACTGTTAAGTTTCAAAATGTTTTAATGCCTTATTTGATCCATCACTATAGGTGGCGCTGTTCTCGCGCCAGATGTTTTCCGCATATGTATTTTTGATTTCGTTTTTGTTTTGTGGCAACATATGGAAATAAACCAAGAATTCAGTATTCCATGAAAATGTTCTCACGCAAAAATTCTACTAGAGTATATAAAAGTTTAAATCCTATTTATTTTGTGTCCTTATTTGGGTCAAAGTATTTCCAAGTAACTATACTTCAATAATTCGGTCTGTATTCAAGGTAAGCCTTTCAATAATTATTAATTGTTGAACTTCTACCATATAATGACAAAGAAGCGAATATGAAAAAAGAAAAAATTAATTTTGAATTTTACATTTAAATTAAAATTCTTGGGCATTATTTTCGTTCTATACCCACTAACAGTTGTTTCTCCTCCGGAACTTTGGACAAGTGTTTTAAAATCTTTATCCAATTTAATAACGAAATAATCATTTATAATCCATGGAAACGTAAAATTGAAGCAGATCGGGCCTCATGAGATCTGCTGGTAGAAATCCATGCTGCTCTGTATGAAATATAGTAATTTTAATTAAAAAGGGCAACAGTGGGCACAACTTTTGAACTAAAAGAGATTTGATTTGATAAGTTGAACAATAAATACTGTCTGCAAATTATTTCAAAGTAAAGTTTGGATAATAAACTTGAATTATTACTCGCAGAAAAGTTAAAATATTTATTGGAATAGACTACAGATTCATAAAGAATAATCTTGAAACTGAGAGATAAATAATTACAGTTTTATTTATCTATTTAACTAAGCACACGAGGGAAGTCTGCTTAAGAGGGGACGCCTTCGTGGAGGATTTTCTAAGGAAAACTGCCACCTATCCACATTACCCATGGGAAAAACCCCAATAACGCCCATATAGCCCGCGAACTTTAATACTCGATCGCTAATAGGCCTAATAATTATGCAAATACCGGTAAAGAATAAGAATTCGACCAAAACATGAGACATGACTTTTTTTTAACACAAAGCAATGACGAATCAACTCTAAAAATTTGTGTATGACTTGGAAAAGTCCTTCATGAAGATATCTTTATTCCATGGCAGGTAACCTTTGTGTGCTTTGCTATCCTCATATGACTTACCCTAGATCAACCTATATATAACTTTAAAAAATTAACATAGTTTATATGTTTTGCACAGCGAGCATTTAAATTAAAGTTTTGAACAGCAAAATGTAGATAAAAAGTTAAGTGGACTCGTAGCTTTGTCAGATCTAAAAATTTTAATTAAAACCTGAAAATGATATTTATCGTAAGGAATGAAATCTTAATTTAATCCTGAAAATGATATTTACTGCAATATCGGAAGTATTTTGAAAGAAAGTAATAAAAAAAAGACACTATGTCGAAGTCTACAACGAGATACGAGTTTAAAGAAATATTGACAACAAGTATAAATTTAAAAATCCCAAACCTTATTAATTTTTACAATAATTTAGCATTTGTCAGTTTTATTCAAAATATTTTTTCAATCAGGAAATAATGATTTTAAAACTATGTAATAAAAATTAACTTAACGCATGAATATGTAGCAAAAGAAAGCCCTTCAAATGTTGCATGGCTGGCAAATGAAAATAATACCTGTGTTGAACTAGGTATTGTGATAGAAGCTATAAGATATTTTCTTCCTCCTTTCCGCATACCTTCGGAGTGTAACTGAAAGCACGCTAGATGCGTTTTCAGGAGGTCCGGTATTGGAAGCCGTGCGAGTAGATTTCTTCAGTTTCCTCACACTGAAAAATTCGAAGTGACTAAAAGTGGCGCCCGAACTAAAAGGATGATAATTCATCACCATCAGGATTTAGCAGGTTGGATCCCTAATCCCTTTCACCCTTTAAAAAGGGGAGTATGTAAAGGTACTTTCCACCTCCTTTCCGCATGCCTTCGTGTTGTAACTGGAAGACCGCTCGACACGTATTCGGAAGGTTCGGAGTTCGAATCCTGACTACGGCACTGCGAATTTCTTCAATTTCCTGACATCGGGAAAAAAGCTAATCATTCTACAAAGTCTTACAGACTTAACGAGAGAGAGAAAAAAAGTCATGATGAATATGCAGTATAATGTATATTATATTAATATTATTACTAGTAATATCTTAACGCACTTAATTTTCCTCCTTTAAAGTATTTATTTATTTTAATTAACTAAATTATTTTATGCTATGCATCTTTGCTGTCATTTCTCCCTTTCTGTTTTCCTGCCAGAATGCTAATTTAGTTTCCGCGTATTCAAATGCGAGGTTTTAGATTGTTTAGATAGAGCATGTTCCGCCTGCTGAAGGCCACGTTGCTAGTTGATATTCTACGATAGCAGTCTGCCTGCGGCGTGCCAATATTGCTTGTCACAATATTGCTTGTCACGGACAATATTGCTTGCCAATATTGCTTGTCACGGCCGTCTAAGTTTGAGACAGCTTGCGTGCTAATTATTTCTATGTACCCTTTGGCTAATTTATGACTTAGATTTAGTTTAAATTTGAATTTCCTTGAGTTTTGATTTACGTCATAAATGTTGGCTGGTTTTTGTAAGCACAAGAAGTGCCTTCTGTTCAGCTATTTGTGTTCTTAGTAAAAGGGTCTTTCACATCCTTCTTACGTTCTTTCTTTTTTTACTAAACATAGCAATAAGTCCCTTAGTGTATGTTACCGTAGAGAGTGAGACTCTTCAAACTCTATGAATATCGCTTTGTATGCATAGGGAACTCTTCCGTGTGACCACCTATCTCAGTTGATAACTTCTGAAATGACTAGTAGTTCGTAGAACAAAACTGGTAGAACATCACTTCTGTGAGGTGGCTGCCTCTACAAGATAGGACAGAACACCAGGACTTGGCAATTAGCGATATAAATATGATCCTGTCGCATAAATGTAATGCGTAAAATATTGTCAGACGCATTGGTAGGGCAAAGAGACAAGATTGTAGGACACCTAGACTGTATGTCTAGACCATGTCCATTCATGCTGTTGTAGAAGAAGCATGTCGAAAAATACCTATAAGCATTGTAAAAATACCTTAAACTACATTAAAATAAAGATACATGCTTAAATGAATTCTTGGTGAGAATCTCTTTGCGAGTTATAAGAACCTAAGAGTTGTGACGTCATCCGGCCACCTTTGCAGAAGACGCAAACCATCAGGAAATATAAGTGCCAATCTTAAATAGGGTTGGTTCACAGTAATATTTGGTATTATCCGAAGTTTCTCGTTAAGTATCTCGGAGTGGAAAATAGGAAATCACAACTACCCGTAAATAGGAATCACTACTGTCAGGATCAAATGTAGCCAAATCTTCCCATGGGATATCCCGGCAAAAAAATAAATATGAAAATTGTAATATCTTGTAAGATCATTTACTCTAAGATCTAGAAAATGCTACTCATCGCCTTTAGCCAGCAATTCTTTCTTTCTTTATTTTTTTTCTTTCTGAGTAAATGTCGTTTTTATTCTAGCGACTGTCGGTTGACTTCTGTTAATGTTCTGATGGAAAGCAAATGAATGAATGATTTCCAGAAGCTGACACAGTGTTGACCTCGAAGGACAAACACAATTTGTGCTTCCAGAACGTAACTTTGTTCATGACCTTCCTCTTGTCATCAGTATTGCCTGTAATTATCTCTGAATTTTTTTAGTCTGTTGGCGCCTGGATATGATGATAAGGACATTAAAAAGATCTTATTCCGAGGTTTCGGGGGTCAAAGACCATTTGATGAGGTCAAGTCCACATCTTGAAGTTGTATTTTATTAAACGAAATTGAGAAAAACCTATTTAAATGTAGTGAATACTTTCCAACATGGCCATTCACAGCTACAGATGATAATGATCATATTTAGAGGATTTGCTGTATAAATATGTTCGTTATTATTTTGATAGTCATACTTGCTAATTAATATTGCTATTTCAAATTAGATACAAAGCCCTGTAGACTCATTAGTTTATTTTGAATCAGGAGACATGAAAAATGAGCAAGCCCTCGTTGGCGCTCGAACCTGGACCTCGCGAATACGAGTCGAGAGTGCTTTCGTTACACCACGAAGGCATGCTGGAAGAAAGCAGAAAGTACCTTATAAAAATCATACTTAATGAACCCTGTCACGGCGACCTCCTTCCTAAGGTGACCATTTTCGAAAGTGCATTATAACGAAACATCTAGGTTCCTAAAAAATTAAGTCTTCGGTGAAGTGGTCATCTTAGACAAATGACATTTAGAAGGTATTTTCTCCCTGCTTTCCGCATAACCTTCGTGGTGTAACTGAAAGCACGCTTGACGCGTATTCGGGCCGCCCAGAATTCACGGCGAGGGCAGAGCGGATTTCTTCAGTTTCTTCGAAAAAATTCAAAATTACTATACAAGCGGCTCCCGAACTAAAAGGTGGCTGACGATAATTTCTCACCACCAGGATTTGGCGAGTGAGTCCTTTAATCTGCAATCGCCTTTTAAAAGGAGAAGCGTATAAAGTAGTTTCTCCCTTCCCCCCCCCCCCCCGCTTTCCGCATGCCTTCTTCGTGTACCTGGAAGTCTGCTCGACGTGTATTCGGAAGGTCCGGAGCTCGAATCTCGGCGAGGGCATTGTATATTTATTACGTTCCTGCATCTATATAGCCCAATGACTCTACACATTCAATACTGACGGTTCTTTATTTTCTCTGGCATATGAGATTTGTTTCAGGAAGGTGGTGGCCATGAGACAGTTTTACTGCATTTAGACAAACCACACCTAAATGTAACAAGTCCGTCCAAATAACATAAAATTCCATATCATGATAAATTAAAAGATCGATGCTGAATATGTGAACATAACTGATCTTTGAACATGCAGTGAACCACCTAATATGCCCCCTCTCTGAAAGTGACCAGTATTTTTACAAACAAAATAGACTACCACCTCTGCAGAAGGCCAAAGTCATTTAGAACATTGTGTGGTGTCTTAAAGAAATTAAATAATTAAGTGCCCAATTAATAGCGTCAATAAAAGTTTATAACACTTACCACATAATTCTGCTTCTTTATTTTTGCCAGTAAAGTTAGCCTTTTGCCTTATCAGGAGAACTTTCGTCACCACAGAACATAAATTTCTTATTTCATCAAGCAACACAAATTTAAGTACAGATAACAAAAATATTTATTTGTAGCTTATCTTTTACAGTAAACAATCTATAAGACGAGTATCATATATTCCAAATAATTTTAGTCTTCTGCGGAAATAATCGTCTTAAAGAGGAGTTTGTGAATATCGATACTTATTAATGTTTTCAATAACCCTGGGCACTTTCAAAGGTGGTCGTCTTAGAGAAGCGGACGCAAAGAGAGATTTCATAGTTCTTTATAAATCACATTCCTAAGAAATAATGACAGTAAATTTTCTGCTGCTTCCAGTTTATCAATGACTGTTTATAATCTAGTAATCATTAACTGCTACGTGGAAACAGAGAAATCTAATGTCCTGAATCTTAGAAGTCTAATTAAAAAAACACTCATCCTGAAGATCCATACGTAAATGCAATGAGCCCTCTCTCAGACGACCGCTTAAGGTACTAGATTGTTTTGGTTTGGAAGTGGTCGTCTCGGTGTGATAGTATTCAATACCGATATTTATTTATATTCCTAACATACTGATCCCTTTCGCAAGGAGAAGGTGGCTATAAGAGTGTTCGTTTAATGTTATTATTAATATTTTTGTATTTAATTCTAATTTAATTTTTTTAGCATCTGCAGCTATTACAGTAATAACGAATATATTTTAAATCGTGAATTCTTTCGTCGTGACTACGTGTAAGAATGATAATACTTCTCAGAACATAGATTAAAATCAGTTACCAAAATCGCTAAACTTTAATTTATATTTAGACAAATGGAATTCGAATCGATTACTTAGTCGCAATTGAAATCCATGAACATATTGGGTTGGCAACTAAGTAATTGCGGATTTCACTCATGGGTGGCTTCAGTTGAATTTTTAGGTTTGCAGACGTATTACAAATGTAAAACACATTTTGTTATTTGATAGTTGGCAATTCAGCTGTGAATCAGTAAAAAAAGTTTTTTGATCGGTTGTGTAGTTTTCGTTTGGCGTTCGCTGAAAAATGGAAAATCAAAAGGAACATTTTCGTCATATTTTGCTATTTTATTTCCGCAAAGGGAAAAACGCATCGCAAGCTCATAAAACGTTATGTGCTGTTTATGGTGACGAAGCCTTAAAAGAACGGCAATGTCAAAATTGGTTTGCCAAATTTCGTTCTGATGATTTTTCACTCAAAGATGAAAAACGCTCTGGTCGTCCAGTTGAAGTTGATGACGATCTAATCAAAGCAATAATCGATTCGGATCGTCACAGTACAATACGTGAGATTGCAGAGAAGCTTCATGTATCACATACATGCATTGAAAATCACTTAAAACAACTTGGCTATGTTCAAAAACTGGATACATGGGTTCCCCACGAACTGAAAGAAACGCATTTAACGCAACGCATTAACAGCTGCGATTTGCTAAAGAAACGTAATGAAAATGATTCATTTTTAAAACGACTGATAACTGGCGATGAAAAATGGGTTGTTTACAACAATATCGAGCGGAAAAGATCGGGGAGCGGGCCAGGTGAACCAACTCAAACAACATCAAAAGCTGATATTCATCAAAAGAAGGTTTTGTTATCAGTTTGGTGGGATTACAAAGGAATTGTCTACTTTGAACTCTTACCATCCAACCGAACGATCAATTCTGATGTTTACATTGAACAACTAACGAAATTAAACAATGCAGTTGAAGAAAAGCGGCCCGAATTGACAAATCGAAAAGGTGTTGTATTCCATCATGACAATGCAAGGCCACACACATCTTTGGTTGGGATGTTTTGCCACATCCACCATATAGTCCTGACCTTGCACCATCTGATTACTTTTTGTTTCGATCTTTACAAAACTCCTTGAATGGTAAAAATTTCAATAATGATGATGATGTCAAATCGTACCTGATTCAGTTTTTTGCTAATAAAAACCAGAAGTTTTATGAACGTGCGATTACGATGCTGTCTGAATGATGGCAAAAGGTCATTGATCAAAATGGGCGATACATTACAGAATAAAGTTATTTAGCTCCATGAAAAAACTGTCTTTGATTTTCTAAAAAAAATCCGCAATTACTTAGTTGCCAACCCAATAATTAAAAATGGTCACACTGCTTACGAACTACTTACGAAAGACTACAGTCGTTACATGGAACATGGATGTTCGTTTTAGAAGAGACTCAGTGCATCTCTGCAGACATCAAAAAGGACACCTAAATTTTTTTGAATAAATGACAATAACAAATAAACCGTATTTAATATTTTTAAAAATCCTGTCGGAATTTTGTGTTTAAAATAGCCCTAACACAATTCTGAGAACTATACTGAGCATTTATGAATGACTTTGAGAATTTTATTGAATTTTAAACGCTATTTTAAATAGCATGTTTGTATCTGAGTTATTTATAAAGACGTGTGTATGATATTTATAATGTTCACGAAGAAAACTCAATGAATAAAAATAAATTACTAGCTATTTAAAATAAAATTAAAACAACAAGTTCAACTCACAGAATGTTTTTCGTTTAATAGTTGAGAGTTGTTAGGATGTTGTAGAGTCATTAGGATATTTTTAAAGTGGGAGACATGAGAAATGAGCAATGTCCTCACCAGGACTCGAACCTGGACCTCTCGAATACGTGCTGAGTGTGCTACCGTTACACCACGAAGGCATGCAGAAAGGAGGGAGAAAAATCCTTATAAAATATCCAGTGTTAAAAATGTTCAAAAAATGCTTGCGTTTTTAATAAAACAAATTGAATCAATATGTTTTAAA